>PVLD010007428.1:0-91760 GCA_004027595.1 Dinomys branickii | reverse complement strand
GCTGGGGATATAGCTCAGTGGAATAAGCTCCTGCCTAGCAAGCGCAGGGTCCTGAGTTCAATTCCCAGTACCGCAAAAAAAAAAAACAAATATACTACCCGCTCATGGCTTACCTTCCTTCTATTTATTCCCCCCTCCCTTGGTTCCAGGGACCCCTTCCTATTTGCAAAAGATCATCTCCTTGTTTCCTTCTCTCCTTTATTATTCTCATTGCTTGAACTCTGCCTTACTCAAATGAGAGATATCATGTGGTAATTAAGTTGTGTGTCTGGTTTATTTCACTCAACATTATGTTTTCCAGGTGCATGCATTTCCCTATAAATGTCTTAAATTTGTCCTTCTTTATAGCCGTGCAGTATTCTATTATATATAGATATGTTTTCTTTATCCAATTATTTGCAGATAGGTATACAGGCTGCTTCCAGGATTTCCCTATTAATAAACTGTGCTGCTGTAAACATTGCATGTATCACTGTAGCATAGTAGTGGTCAACCTATAGCACATGTGCGCACAGAGCCCTCTCTGTTGGCGGATGAGCCAAGTTGCCCCAGCATTGCCCCAGAAGCTAAGCATAGGATAACAGTGTACACAGGGGCCATACGTATGCTTGGAAAGGACTAGCAGAGCCAGGCAACCACATCCTGACTCATTAGCTACAAGGTGCCCAAGCTTTTACATGGTCAGTCAGTATTCAGGTTTAACTGCAGTCTTAGCACTTTATAATAAATATGTGGATGTTGAACTGCATTCTGGGCACTCAGTCTCTAAAAGAGCCACCATTACTGGTGTAGTGCTATGTCTTAAGCTCACTGGGGAAGACACCTGAAGGAGGCGAGCTGGGTCATATGGAATTTGTAATTTCAGTTGTTTAAGAAATCTCCATACTGACTGCATAATGGTTGCACTAGTTTACATTCCTACCAGCAACAAAGGAGGGTTCCTTTTCCATCACAACCATGCCAGCATTTGTTATTGTTTGGTTTCTTAGTGACTGCCTTTTTTTTCTGGAGTAATATTTAATCTTAATACTGTTTTAATTTTCATCTCTCTAACATTTTTTCATATATTGGTTGACTATTTGTACTTCTTCTGTGGAATGTGTGTTCATTTCTCTTGCCCATTTCTTGACCAGGTCTTGAATTTTAGGTAATTTTTTTGAGTTCTTTATATATTCTAGATATTAGTCCTGTCTCTGAAGAGTAGCTGGCAAAATTTTTTCCCATTCTGTGTGTTGTCTCTTCACTCTTCACTAATTATTTTGCTGTACAAAAGTTTTTTAGTCTGATATAATCGATTTGTGCTTCTTGCTGTTATTTCTTATGCAACTGAAGTTCTGTTTAGAAAATCATTATCTACACCTATGTCTTCAAGTGTTTCACCTACTGAACCTTCCAGTGGGCTTCATGTTTAGATTTTTGATTTTCATTTGAAAGCATACCCTAGAGGAAAGACAGACTATGCAACAAGTGGTGCTGGGAAAACTGGACAATTGCAGAAGACTGAAACTGGACCCACATCTCTCACTGTGCACTAAATTACTCCCTTTTATAAGCAGTACAAAACTGCTTTTCCATTCAGTGACCTTTCAGAGAGGGTCTCCGGCTATCAACCTCCATACCCAGCAATACTAAATCGTGATACAGCAAACTAGGTCTTCTGAAGACAGAAAGACAATGGGAGGAGAGGAGGAAGGAGGGAGGAGGGATTAAAATGATTAAGGTCTGATATGTGTAGGTACCAATAATTTATGTGTGTTCAAGTAATAACTATACAAACGTAATTATTTTGTATTTCAAATACGTAAAAAAGAAACTAAAAAAAAAAAATGCCAATCTACAGACTCCTCCTACACCCACCCCCACAGTAAATCCTGGATGATGACGGACAGGATATTTAAATGATACCTGGACTCCCACAGTATCCTGAACTGCCGCAGTCACAGGGCAACAGCAGACCTCAGCCTCACTCTTCATGCTCATTATCTACCAATATCCAGCTAGGATTTTTGATTCTTCAGTGCTTTCCTCCAGTTCTTAGAGCCTTTTTTCCCCTTTTTGTCACTAGTCATGCTCCAGTGTCAACTCCCGAGTACCCCCTTCTCCTGATCTGAGGGTCTGCTTAGGAAGAATACATGGTAGGGGGCAGGAGGCCGACACAGCACTTAGCAAAATACCTCATTGCCAGAAAACTCAGCCAGCTACAGGAGGGAAAGTATCACCGCCCATCTCAATGGAAAGGGAGAAAATTTAAAGTCACAAAATCTAATTCTCACAAGCACACAATGTTCCAGCAAAGCAGGATTATGGCCCATAGGATTTTTATCTGTGAGACATTTAGGATACACAAGGCATCCTGCCTTGCCTCTGTCTCATCTAAATGGACCAAAGCTCCATTTCCCACCTTTTGTCATCTGGCCTTTGGGTGCTGGTGTGCAGAGGGATTTCTGTTAAGAAGCACGGACAGCCAGTATCTGCCATTTTTCATTTGGCACTAATTGGTCCCATGTGGGGAAGCTATTTAAAAACTTAAATATTACAGCACATGTTTTTGCCATTTATGTGTGCATAAGTTCCTCCTCTAATGAGGCCTGTGAGAAGTGGCACTGCTTGTAAAATCACATTATGTTTTCAGTCCTGTTTTATCATATTCCTATGCAATGAACTTTAGCTTTTTCTTCCTGATTAAAGGGAAACAGAACAAATAGTGTTTTTTTCTTCCAAATAACAACCTCTTTCTTTCCTTGAATTCCTGAGACAGCTACTTAATGCTGCTGCGGTCTGCTCTTGGCACAAAGGCCTGAAACTCTGCCTCCAGTTCTCTGTAACCTCTGCCCCTCACCTTCGGAGTACCTGCCCAGGCCGTCAGCACTCCTTGTAGGCACTCACGCTTCTTCCACTTCCTGCTAATCCCGTCACTTGCTAGGTGTGTGTCTAAGACAGCAGACAAACCTTACCAGCACCTTAAACTCAATCTCCTGTAATGTGAGTATAGTAAGAAATAAGAAAATAATTAGAAAGATTTTACAGTTTGTTTTATTAAGGAGCTTACTAAGTTTTAGAAACAGCACCCACATCTTCATTTGTGATATCACATGACTATTTTGTGATCAAGATCCAGGGATGAACGTTCTCTAGGGAACAGAGATTAAGAGCCTCTGATTACAAACGAGAAGTGAATGAGAGGGAACGCCTAAGCACAGTCAAGGAGGACCGACAGACATGAAGCCAAAGCAGCAGACCAGAGATTCTTCTGAAGTCCCATGTGCGCTTCTAGTTGAGTACAAAGCTGATAACTATTCTCTGTTCCAAAGCCTCCCAGAGGTGAGAGTTCCATTTATATTTATAAATGACCTTATAAATCATATTGTGTCATATTAACAGTCATCTGCAGAAATAGCTACTACTGTTCCTAATATCACCCTCTTTCTTTTACTGCTCACCTGTCTGACTCAAAACCCTTAGTCTGATGCCCTCACTGAGCAGCTGGCTCTCACATGGACCCTGGTGTCCATCACAGCCAGTGATACCACCATCAGCTCCACCTGCCCTTCCCCAAGCTCACTCCTAAACATGTGCCTCACAGCAGCATTGACTCTTGCCTAACCCAAAAAGAGCACCTGGGATCAGACATTCAGATCCACGAGGGAATAGACATTTGAGGGGTTTCTGACACTGCTACCCCTAAAGGCCTCCACAAGTCTACACAAAAACTTATGATTCAATGACACACTTTTTCCTTGCACAAACTGCTACGCCAGTTTATAAATGAGCCTCTGTATGTATAAACATTGGTTATGTGGTGAAGAGCGATTCTATCAGCCACATGGGAAAATCCTCCTCTAAGAAACACTCCACACACTATGAAGAAGAATCTGAGGCCTTGTTGCAGTAAGTGAGAAGTGAGAAGCCTCGGGCTTGTCTGTGCAAGCCATGGCGATGAGAGACACTCCAGAGGTCTGTGACGTTTGAATTTTAAAGCCACTACAGACTGGGGATACTGCATTTGGCTTCCTTGTTTCAAGTTCTTGCCCGAAATGAACTTTTGATGGCATATATTGATTGTTTTTATTTAAAGATGGCTCTTACCCTCTGCCACAGACAGAAGGGAGACCTACACATTTCTTCCCAGTGGCCTGTAGGTTTCAGAAAATATGAGCCTGTTCTGCTCTGGTACCATGTGCATCATGTGGTAGAAATGCAAGTACCAGCTGAATGAATACATTTCTGGTGACTGCTCTCTGGGACTGTGGAGGATTACATTCATAGTTTCACATTCTCCATGTTAGACTGACTTTCTGGAGCACATGATTAAAATGCTAAGGCAAGTTGTTAACCATATATATCCCAACACATGGATTCGTAGGTTTCAACCTTTCATGCAAATTACCCAGCTGCAAGGTGAGGGGCACTAGACTAATGATTTTGATCCAGAGTACCTGAACGTTATGAGATCATCTAGTGTGAAACTGAGTATTCCTACTTGGAAACAAGTTATCCCCAAAGAACCAGTTCTGCATATTAAAACACCTGAATCCACACTGAAACCAAGGTTTACTAACAAGTCTAGACACTGACTCAGGTAATAGGCTAACTGGTTTAGTCATTAGAAGTAAATTTTTAATCAAAGTTTTCATATTCTTAAAATTAAGTCTTCGAGCATGGGCAGATAAGTAGTGTAATTTTATTGGGTAAAATTCTTTCCCTTCTCTAATGTTTGAAAACAAACAAACAACAAAAAACGTGTGTTTTCATTGAAGTACTCTGACCTTGCAGCAGCTGTCAAAAACCCTGCCGACCTGATGTGAACAGTGTATCATCCCGATGCCCATACCACATCTCTCCACAATGAAAGGAACTCACATATTCTTTCTAGACTCTTCTTTAGCAGTTAGTGTGGTTCACATCTATGGTTTATAACCTGACAGGCAGGCCCACAAACCCAGTAGCACTATTCTGCTCTGACGGCATCTGTGTCTGACGCGGCTCAGGGTGGGAGGACTCAGGAAGGGCAGGACAGCTCGAGTTTCCACAGCGCCTTGCCTCTCTTCCCTCTCCTGCCAAGTCCTCACCTCCCACTGATCCCTGACCTTTCCCAAGGTACAGCAACAGCACCGAGGCTCCACTTCCTATCTTACTCGCCCCTCTGCTCCTCTTTCCACACTACCTTCCCAATCCTGTGCCTGCACATTTATTTTCCAAAACGCCTGCTCCTGCGTCCCATGGCACTAGCTACTGATTCTTCAGGTTTACCTGGACTGATCTAAACTTCCCTCATCCTTTCTTAATCCCTCCCGAGTCCTACTTACAATGCACAACTTTCCACTACCATAATAAAGCAGCCCAAAAGCAGCTCCAGATCTGCTACCAGCTGGATTATACAACTTCATTTCTTCAGGTTCCGTTCTCTCACGTGTGAAATGTGAGGGTTGAAATAGAAAACCTTTGAGGTAGAAGGAAACTAACACTTACCAGACACCGCAGGTCTGGGCAGTCTTCTTGCAATGGTAAAGAAGGGAGGGACAGTCACCTGTGTGTTCCAGATGAAGAATATAAAGTTCGCAACAGTCAGGTGAACGTGCCCAGGCCTTCCTGGCGTCAGCAGAGAGACAGGCCCAGCCCTGTCACAGCTCTCTCCTCCAGGAACCCTTCAGGTATCAATACACTCTCGTCCTTGCCTTAACTGCAGAACCAGAGCCTGGGCGTTAACCAGCCCTAAAAGCTCTCAATTCACACCAGGAAAGATCACCTGCACTAGGGGAACATGGGGCTCTCGATCACAGAGAATAAGCTGGGACAAGCTGACCCTGGAAATCTCACACTTAAATATCAAAGTATTTTAAAAACTAACCAACCAACCAATCTCGAAAAACCTGCTTCATCCTCTGCTCACAGCACAGACCTTCAGAAGAGGAACGCTTCTCTCTGACCTGCAGGGAAAGCTGGCCCTCAGGTCACTGCTGTAGACTGAGAGCAGCAACTGTACACACAGGGACAGGGCTCAGGAAATGTGGGCCGGGATCAAACCATGCGCACAAATGTACGGCAGGTGTTTTGCATTCTAGTCTTGGCTCCAGCTGCCCTGTCCATGCCACAGAAGGTCATCACCACCTTTCCTGCATAGGCCTAAGCATGAGTGCTAACACTGTCTTAGGACGCTGAGGGTCCACAGGAAATTTCGGAGGGTGTAACTTATTTAGAACCTCAGCGCTGCTGTGAAGACAGGAGGGCTAGAAAACAGCCAGTGTGGGCCACGATGAGAAGTGGCCATACCAAAAAGTGCAGCCTCTTCCCATTTCAACACCCGTGGAAAGCGGACAGGAAGGTGATGATAAAACCTGTGTGAGATGGGAGGAGAAGGGAGAGTAGGAGCTGGCAAACGGAGTTCACTTGTTTTCAAAGTAGGAATGAAGCAACATTTCATTCCAGCAGTCAGCTCCTAAAATAGCATCAGACACACAGGAATTTCATCAGTATCTTATGAAATGGAGTTCCTTTTTCCTGTGACATAAGTCCATGCAACAGAGCTAGACACCTGTAATTACCAAGCACCAAAACTCTAAAGCACTGTTTTTTTTGTTTATTTGTTTGTTTGTTTTGAGACAGGGTCTTAGTCTAGGATGGCCTTGAACTCATGGCAATCCTCCTGCCTCAGCCTCCAGAGTACTGGGATTACAGGCATGTGCCACCATGCTGGGCTCCAAAGCACTTTTAAATTTAAATGTGTACGCTCTTTGAAAAGTAAGTTCAGCATCTTAGAAACCTAAGACCTATAAGTTCTGAAAATCAGAGATAGATCTATGTCTAGAAGGAAAAAGTCAGCATACCTACACTCATATATTAGACAGTAAAATTACAGATTTTAATTTCTTTTGCTTAGCTAAAATTTTGAATTATTCTACAATATAATGATTTTATTAAGACATAGTAACTTTATGCTAAGCTGGAACTTCAAAATCACATTGTAAGAGCTCTCACAATTTCTCATATAAGAATGAGGTATTTCTTACAGTTATGGCTAAATTATAAACTTTTAAACTCTGCACTTGCCAACTACCCCTCTCATAGTGATGGCAAAACAGCCATGGTAGTCCAGGTGCTCTGCAGAAAAGAATGCCAAAGCTTCACCCCAATATATCAGGAAAAGTTAAACTCTCATCCTAATGGGTATGTGGTTAGCTGAGATAGGATGTTACGGTACGCACCTTTACTTCTCAGGACAAATAAAGTGTAAGGCCAACTTTGCTGGGCAATTCAGTCATTCTATACTTACATATGTATATATGACATGGATTAGACTGATGTATCTTTTATATATTTTAAGAACGCACCTAAAATGAATCCAAGAACTCATCTAAAATAAGACAGGGAACAAATATCTCACGAATAACAAAAAGCTACTAATCAAGCAAGGAATTGTACATGCTCCCCCTAGAGCAATTAATGTAGAAGAAATGGGGGGGCCTTTCACCTCTCCATCTGAAGGCAGTAAATAAGGCAATTCTCTTTCAAAACATCCTTGTGCACATGGTGAAAGGGATAAATACTGAGAAGTAATTCTCGCTTAGAGGGAATAAGCAGCTACACAGCATGGAGCAGGTGAAGCCTCCAAAGCACAGAGAAGCTGGTTTCTCCACTTTTTAGTTCTTTGGTTTTTGTTTGTTCATGTCCCTTGAAAAGAGAAGACGAAGGGAGGAAGGTGGAGCAGGTCCTGAGGTCACCCTATGCCAGTGGTGCTGAGTGCACGGCACGGGTGCCACAGCATGCCGTCTGCTATCACTGAAAGCTCTGTAAGGTTCCCCATCACGGCCATCCTATCTTAAAGCCCTAATTACGTAAGTTCTAGTTTAATTTCCAATAACCAGGAGAGCATGACTGTCAGTCTTCCCAAGTCATATGTAACCATGGCACTTAACCATTAAAGCGTAGAAGCCTTTTGAATGTTCTTGTTTCTTTGCTTTCCACCCTAAGGGCTGCAGCTATGTTACTCTGGAAAGTTCCTACTCTTGGCTTATCTGTTGTGAAGTCCTAGAGTCTGTTTTAGCAGTTTGAGAGTGAGTTTTAACTATCAGCTGTGCCACAAATGTGATTCTGCATCCTATAACATTTGATAATTCTCCTTCTTGCTGAGTATCTCACTTGTGAAGACTGGGACTCTGTGCTGTCTTTTCCCACTGGCGAACCTTCTGTGCCACCACAGAGCCTAGAGCAAGGGAGAGGCTCATGGTGACTTCTGGTATAATATTCTGGGTGACTATGATGGCACAACCAACTTACTTGGCCTCTTCTGTCCCTGTGCCATATATTTTGGCTTCTACTTCTGTTTGTTGAGCACACTAATGTTTACAAACTTTCCCCACAAATACTTAGCTGTGATTATAACCTTGATCAATATCACCTTCAACGGGGCTATGCTAACCAGGGGAAATGCAGAGGACATTCGGGATGCAGGCTGGAGCCCCACTTACCGCCACTTCCACTGACTGCATGGAGAGGTCACATGGTGGCTTCAGGGCCTTGGGCCTTGTGGCATACCAGAAAGTAGTGAGCGCAGCGAAAGCTCCAAAGCCCATCAGTGTGTTGGTAGGAAGGGTGCGCACGTACTGCCGAATGTCAACCAGCTCTGGCAATCGAAAGTACTGGAATAACTCGTGGGCTTGCATGGTCTTGTCCTGATGATTCCCTAGGGTGGATTCTGTCAGAAAAGAAAAATATATTCACACTGGGCAGCAGAACTCCTTTCCAGAATTCCCAAAGGTCACCCATTTAACTCTATATGGCTGGCTGACCAATCAAGGCATTAAATCTACAGTCTCTTGGTACAGGCTATCAAATTTAATTTTTCTAAGACAGGGGCTGGGGATATAGCTCAGTGGAATAAGCGCTTGCCTAGCAAGCGCAGGGTCCTGAGTTCGATCCCCAGTACCACAAAAAAAAAAATAATAATTTTTCTAAGATATCTTTAGGGATTCACCTTTGTTTTAGTTCTCCATTACCCTGTATAAAAGAAAAGGGGAAACAGTGATCATCTTGCTTCCGTTGGCCACATTCAGAAGACTTTACTCACAGAGAACGCTTGCCATGAAATGCTCAGGTGAGTCCTACTTCCTTCCCTGACATCACCTCTGTTCTCTCTACTTAATCGAAGACACTCAATTCTCATTACCGAGGGTGATGGAGACACAAGCGAAGAGGAACAAACAAGCCTACGCCGCCAGGAGCCCTCAGTCTGTTTCTTCCAGATCTCAGAACAAGTCCTCTGACCGGTAAAACACACTGAGCTCATTTCAACACTGCTCTTGCCTTTCCAGTACTTTTCAAAGGTGACATACAAATGCAAGGAAACCACAGGTGACTATTATGACTAGATCATTTTAAAAATATTTTCTAATATATTTAACATAAATGAATAAATTGGTGTGCATAAGTATCAAACATCTGGAGAGAATTTTTAGTATAGCACTTGAGAAAGGGTACAAAATAGTAATTAAGATCCTAGATCTAGAATCAAATCCTGCTTTCCAGCTTATTAGTTTCACAAATCACATTACCTCCCTGTATGTGTCTCCTCATCTATAAATGGAGATGAAAACATTATCCATCTCCCTGGGCTTTGTGAACACTAAATGATTCACATAGAGACTTTAGGATGGTGCCACGTACCAGTAAGTGTTCAATATAAATGTTAGATAGTTATTATTTCCTCTACCAGTGCTCTTGCGATTCATCTTGAGTGCAGAACAGTTACTCAGGTAATAAAAAATGATGACTATAGTTTACAAGTAAAATCAAGAAGCCCACACACAGGGCCAAATTGAATGAGTAACCTGATAAATACCAAAGACCAAACTCAATGTTAGAATTTACGTATAATTAGTCTAAAATTAAATGTGCACGACAGATAATAATAATCATAAATTAAAAGTTACTGGTGAATAACTGCTCTAAATTTTGGTAGCAAAAGTAAGGAAATAACATAAGCGGGCTGACAGACTTCTCAAATGCTCCTCAGCAATGCAAAAAGCACTCACGTCGTCAAAGTAAGGAAATAACATAAGCGGGCTGACAGACTTCTCAAATGCTCCTCAGCAATGCAAAAAGCACTCACGTCGTAAGTTCAGATGGTATTCAGGAGCTACTTACTATATAATTTTTTTAACAACTAAGTCACAAAACTGAGATTTTTTTTCTTTTTTAATATAGAAATCTTGCATTTAAGTCTCTAAAGTATATATATCTTTTCCCACAGAGTAGCAGTATGTTGGGCTATTTTTACTGACCAGTAATAGCACAAGCCCCAAGAAAACGCACTGGCCCAGCTCATTCAGTCTTGTGCTACCATGGCTCTGGGTTGAGAATGCACACTTACTCACATACACACACACCTACAACACCAGCGCCTGTGCATGCGCGCGCGCACACACACACACACACACACACACACACACACAGAATATCAAGGTATGACATGACAACAGAGAACAGGTAAGTAAATATCTTCAGGTTATAATTCTAGACAGAAAGAATCAGCACTTACAAAACCACTCACCATCTTCTCCACCGACAGCTGACTGCTAGGTGACACGCCACTGCAGAAAGAAAAAAAGGGCAGCGCAGCTGGGGGTGGGGCAGGGGCTAGAGAAGCTCAGCCAGAGCTTACCCGGCCTGCCAAGGTCTTTAAGGGCATTAGTCACATGCCGAGTCCTACACTGCTGCCCACTGGGCTAAAGGTAACTAGCAGACAAAATCCATACTTGACTTCTCAGGAGAACAGAGGGTGGAGGATGGGCCAATGAGGAGCTGGGAGCAGAGTCACCCCACTGCTCCACCCATGGGCAGGGATCAGCACCAGTGAGTGTGTTGCTACCAGCACCAGTTCTGCAAACAGACACTGTTTTCTTTCTGCTCAGCTTCCCAGCAGGAAGAAACAATGCGCACATTTTTAAATCACTGAAGGAAGGACAGGACACTGGGTATGATGTCTAACCAACATGAGGCATACCCAGAAAGAAAGAGACTGCCAAGAGTACATTCACAGCAGATTTATTCTACATGAATTCATAAGAATTGAGCTATTTCTGTCACTTTGCATATTTGAGTGCCTACTGTTTGCCAGGCACTGTCCTAGGAGCAGGACAGACAGCGGTGCTAATGACAGGGTCTGAGCTTTCAATGGGTTCACCAGCTAGATGCAAAGATATGAAATTAAACAGGCAAGGCCTGCCAGGCCTCAGCAGGAGACTTCAAGGATAAGCAGACAAATCAAGTCCAGGTCTTCTTGGCACTGAGCACTGAGACTGCACACATACTGCAACTCTACAAATAAAACGACCTTAAAAATCTAATGTGCCAACTTGCCCTGCCCTCAAATCATTCCACCTTCTCGTCTTATTAACACGCAACATTCCAGGTGTGAATAGGAACGCCCACCCCTTACACACACACCTTTGCCCTTCTCTCTTCTTTCCCCAAAGTCACTGAAGTAGTTGCCATAAAATCTAAATTGAATCTATAGGGGTTGTTCAACAGAATCACATCCCTGAGTAAAATTAAAAAAAAAAAAAACCAAATAATTGCTCTCTAAACAAATATAATCATACATAGGGGGTTAATTATGTTAAGCAGGAGCAGTGACACTATGAGCTGCATCATGGAAACAAAGTTTAGGGAAAAAACTTTTTAAAGAACTTCAGAAAATTACAAATATAAAAGCATGCAAGAAAGAGCATTTCAACAGATGTGACTTTATAACGCTAAGCACTTAAATCCGGCCAAATTCTTACATTTCATGGTGATAAAGACAAGCTATGACAGTTTCATCCTTGCCTCTTAGCTGGAGGCAGGTAAGAAGGCACAACCCAATTTCACTGAGCAAACTGGCTAATGCCCTTCATAGGAAAATACAGTCTGTGCACAACGAACTAAGACAGGGCCTCATTTAGATCCACATAAAGAATAAAATTCTTCAGCATGAAATGGACAGAATTATAAATCTTTTTTCCTTCTGTTTACCTGCTATTAAGGAAAACGTACTTGGCTATTTCAAAATGGAAGCAGACCTATATTCAAACAAAACTGGACAGATTGACTTTTACTGGGTATATGTGAACATAAATACCATATTTAAATGTCATGTTTTACAACTCTCCACGAAGCTGTAAGATGTACTTGCTAATACATGGTTAAAACTCAGTGACGGGTTTGTCCATATTTCAATGGAGTTCCTATTGGATGCTTTTAATTTTTTAAAAAAAAATTCTGTATCATCATCTATGGAAGTAAATACGAGTGGCACATAAATCATGCTGCTGTTGCTAAGAATATGATTCAGTTGGCTTAAAGGCCTAGGAAGCCAGTATTTCTCCACAGAAAACTACAAGTCCACTGACAGCTAGCTCTCCTTCCTCTACACTTACTCCTGCACACCTTCTTCCCACCACGTACAAAATGTGTTTGCTCAGCTGGGTCCCTGAATTGCCTACAAAGCTGGAATCTCAAACCACAGCACGACAGGAACATAACTATAATCAGGGACATCTGGCACAAGCCCAGCATAAAGAACCAGAGTGAGCAGAATATGCCTTTAAATGTGAGTACAAGTAGAGGTAGCAGGGTAGGGGTAATAGAAACTAGATGGCTCAACTTCCAGGAAACAGAAACACTTGCTACCAATCAGCATTTCCTCAGTGTTTGGGAAAGATTTTCATATCTTGCACCTTAGTAGTACATCACAATAGTAAACTGACAAAGAGGAAACCAGGGATTTAAAAGCCTTCTTCAAGACATCTGTCAGGAACAGGTCACCACCCTGAGCTTAAATCCAGTCTCCATGAATGACTTCTGCTGGGCCACTATCTTACCTACTGAGAACATCCACACAGTTTCCTGAGCAAGTCCCATTCTGGCCACCCCAGATTAGGAACCACAGGAGCAGGTTCTGAAGGTCCTTCCAGAAGCAACACTCCATTGTTTTGTGAGATCTACATCTGAGATCCATGTAAACTCTCAATGCTGTACATAAATGCTAGCAGGGCCCTGCACATGTGGGTTCACAGCCCACACCTCTTACCACTGTTTATATTTTGAAAAAAGTGGCTCAAAGTCAGAGGAGACTCACAAGGACTCACACACGCACACACACACACACACACACCCTCCTGAAATTCTGCAAACTTTTACTTACATTAGCATTTTATTTTCTTCTTGTAATTTACAAACCATAAAATAGGTGATCTGGATGATTTTCTCCTTCTGAAGCTCCTCAATCTTTCATCAAGCTAAATAACAGCAGTCTGCTGGAATGTTTCACTAAGAATGCTGACCTCAAACAAACCCACAGAAATAGCGCCCTTGCCCTGGCACCCGCAAATTAAGAAATCCTGACATCTTTCCTTGAAGCAGCAAGCCAAGCTGGCAAGATCCTGCCATTCCCTGTTCCACCTCCTCCTCTGTACAATAGGCCATTTACAGACGGCTGAAGGGCCCTCCTTGTCCAGCGCTGGCTGGGCAGAGTCTGAACCCCTGGCAGGAACAAGAGAGCAGCAGCCAGGCCGCTCGCTGTCCTCTCACGCTGCTACTCCACAACTGTCGGATTCGTGCTCCTTCACCCTGGCTGGCAAATTACCTAACGCTAGATTTGCTTAAGCCATCGCCTCTTGAACCAAAAGAGCAGCCAGGCTCTCCCAAGGGAGGGAAGGAGGTACATAAGTTACAAAGAGACGCCAAAGTCTCTCAGCGAGGAAGGCAGAGGCCGTTGTCCAAACCCATTCCTCACTGGACCCCACGGCTGTGCTCACCGCCCCTGGCCCATCCCTCTCTCAACACAAGACGGGGAAAAGACCATCTGGGTACCTTTGGGATCCCGTGCACAAGTAAGCGAGCGGTTCTGCAGAGAATCAATTGCTCCCATCCACTGTCTTGAGGTTTTTTTCTCAACTAAGTATAATGAACTTTAAGCCAATGGGTTTTTCATTTGCTTTAAAGTGATCCTATGGATTATCAGTTCAATTTCCACATGGATTTAAAAAGGAAAAACAAAACACAGATGCCCTGTATTTATAAACTCGATTTCATAAAATACTCAAGTTGAATACCTCCACATAGTACTTACGCCACTCCCCACCCACCCTTCCTAAAGCTGTCGAAGAAAGAAGGGGACACACAGCTGTTAATCGTAAGTCTAAAGCTATGCTAATTTTTAACCAATAAGGTTAGGGCCACATTTCATTCTCCTATCATTTATACCCCTCCAAAGATGCCACTTGAAAGATAAACTTTTAAAGATGAAATGATCAAATATTTACCTATAGTATTTTCTGTATTCATTACATTCAATATATATTTAAGTAACATGACAAAATAAACTACTTTACACATAGTATGTTTTTAACTTCACAGTTGAGCCAGGCATGATGGCATGTACCTGTAATTCCAGCACTCAGAAGGCTGATGTAGGACCACCGTGAGTTCAGGGCCAGCCTGGGCTACATAGTGAATTTAAGGCCAGCCTACACTACACAGTGAGACCCTTTCTCAAACAAACAAAACAAACAAATTAAATCACAGTTCATTAACATTTTATTATTATTATTTTATAACGTATTAATGTTATTCCATTCACATTTTATTCTAATTTTATTTTATTTGACCATGCATTTACAAACAAGGTCTTGGGCATCTTCAAAGCTACTCTGAAGCACCTAACAGGTTTCTATGAGTCATCTTCACATTTTCCTCTTCCATTTAAATTAAGTTGAAGAATCTTTAAAAAATCATGTATCTGTTACCAAAAAAACCCCAAATCCATAAGAGCATATTTGAGTACTACTATAGTAAAAAATCGTATCCTGTGGTTCCACATTTGTATAATTAAACCTCATATATTTCTGCTTTTTAATCTGATTTTTAAACACTTTTTATAACAATATCTAACACTTGCTTTTGTCAGGTCAAGCCCTGGGAAATAATTTACCCAGCTAGTGTTACATTTCTTTACCTTAGAAAAAGTCAAACTCGGCTATCTAACCTTTACAAGGAGACAAGACTAGGCTTGGCAGAAATGGTCTAGGACTAATACGGGACTTTCAGAGAAAGCACACCCCATAACATGAGCATCTTACTGAGGCTTAACTACAAGGAGGGACTGAGAGTATGGAGGACCTTCCCCTTCTCTTGGGCATAAGAATTATTTCTTACTTAGGTATGAATACAAACTGAGGAAAATCTGCAGACTTCTCCTGAGGTTTAGATGTAAAACACGTAACAAATGCGCAGACATAAGCGTGCATAGCGAAGCAGCAGTAAATGCAGATGGAATTCTGCATGGCGTGGGCACACAGGGAGCTGATCCGCAAACCATGAGTGTAGCAGAAGAAAATGAACTATACTTCATGCCAGAACAGAAACAAGATTACAAAAGCTATGCCTACTCCAGGGCTAACATTTGTTGGCAAATTAATCTGGAACAACTGAGAGTTAAATTGGAGGGGGAAAGAGAAGAAAGGTGTTCAGGGAAATCAGTTGAGCCACAATTTCCTTAAGTCACTTCTTGTTAAGCAATTACACACGTGACTAATGGCAGTCCTCGGAGTAGCCTTTATTTCTGTGTGAGGTTGTAACTGCCTTCAATTTAAAGAGCAAGGTGCTATGTGCAGGAGTTAAATGTCCTGCTCCTGCTCTGTGAAAGAAAGAATTAGAGCCCAGGTCCGAAGTCAACGCCCATAGACCTTGACAGCCAAGTACTAGGACATGTTTCGGGTAATTTAAGGGCAGGTAGAGGTAGAAGTCCATGCTGATGACAGCAAAAAGCCACAATATAGCATTTTAAGAAGCCAAGAAATGAAAGCATATGCCCCATCAACAGATGAAAGAATAAAATGTAGTATATACATACAGTGGAATAGTTTTCAGCCTTTTGAAAGGAATAATATTTTGATTATCACAGCATGAGCAACATGGGTGAACCTCAAAAACATAACACTCAGTGAAATAAACCAAATGAAAGGTCAAATATGGTGTGATGTCTATTATATAAGGTAGCTGGGCCAGCAACTTCATAGAAAGGAGAACAAAGGTTACCAGGGGCTGGCACCGGGTGAGGAAGCATCAGTTATTGCCTAACGGGTACAGAGTCTCTGCTGGGGATGACAGAAACTTCTGGAACTAGACAGCGGTAACCATGACTAACTCTGTGAGCATGTTTGATACCACTATGTAACTGTCTACTTAAAAATGGTTAAAACGGCAAAGTTCACATTAGATATGTTTGGCATAATAAAAATTGCAGATCATTTAGGAAAAAGCCAGGGTTTGATAACTAAGTAGACATAAATGAAGAAGACGAGGAACTGCAGGACTGAGAGTTATGAGCCTGGGAGAATGAACTGGGGAGCAGTGAGGGACGGGGGAGAGGAGGCGAGAAGGTGGTTTGCCAGCCACCGGTCCTGCTTTCCAGGGTCCTGAAAGCCTTCCTTCAAACACAAGAGAGAGCTGCCAGAGTCACGCCGTACTTCTCAGGGCAGGCTACCCTGCTGGTCATGCAGGGCATAGCACGGGGCAGGTGTCGCCGGGCAGCTGCCTCAGTCCCTCCTCTGCATCCGCCATTTCTGTCCCTCTTAAGAAGTGCTTCCCTAGGACCCAGGCCCTGTCTGCATCCCCCCCCCACTGTCTCCATCACCTACAACACTCTTTCAGCAGCCCTGTTTCATAAAGTCTAAATGCCAGCCAGACAGGCCAGAAGCTACACTAATAAATTCTCACATCACTGCCCCACGGAGAAAGAGCCCTTCTGCTGTCTTCCAGAAACACTATTTGTACCCATCCTATGGTACTTGGCTACTCCCACTTCATACTTATAAAGAGTATGATACTTAGTACCCATGTAGCTATTTCTCCTACCTCCTGCCCTCAGTGCTTAACATAGTGGCTAGTCTAAAACAGGTACTTTATTAATATTTACTGAGTCATGAATGACCCTCTTTGATCTACTGCAAGCTGCTGCAGGGTATATTAATAGAACAGTGATTCTTCAGAGAGAAAGGGGGCATTTAAAGCATTCTCAAACTTCAATATTATACTTCCTCTACCCTTCCCGCCTGCACAGAGCTGTTCCTTCTCCATGTACTAGAAGGGAGTCAATAGCATGCTGCAAGGTGGGAGGGATTAGCAGACAATGATATAAAAGCTACATAAAATATCATCTTGCCCCATTTCCATGTTGATATTTCTTAAATTGTCTCACTTATGTATAACTCCATCCCAAGAACATTGTCAATGCTAGGGAAAGGGGTCCTCTTTTCTCTTAATAAGACATTTACATACACATTTAAACATATGACTACTGGTCAGTTTAAACTAAGTCAAGCCTTTCCACAGGAGGGGAAGAGATCCCACCAGCACCTTTCTCAAGTACAGCAGCAAGTATGAGAAGGGCTGAGGCCCAGAGTGCAACACGTGGCTGGCCATTCACAGCTGTAGGGGAGTTTTCTGTCACAGACACAGATTGTTCCATACCCAAGAAACGGACCAGGTTTCTTCCAGCACAGGGGCTGGAATGCCAGGTGAGGAATCTGACAAGAGTGCTCCCAAAACTGAGTGGGAGTGGTGGGTGGCTCTCTGAGGTGTAAGGAACGCTGGCCAACAGGACCTGCCCAACATTCTCCGGAGCAAACAAATACAAACATAAACCACATTCCTCCCTCCCTTCCCTCTCATACATAAATACAAAGAAGGCATGTCCGGAACATCCATCTGAGAAATAGGAATTACAGTTTGGGCATCCCTGGTGAAGACATCCAGGTAATATAAAAGCCTCTGTGCAGGCCAGCAAATTTTGGTGAGGTGTATTTAAGAGGGAAAGCACTCAAACAAAAATTCCTAAAAGAAGTCAGATTATTCCATTTGCCTTCAAATACTTCTTTAATACTGCTCCATGATTTCTGTCCATATATCACGATGAGGCAAGGACATTTCCTGATCAGAACTGGAGAAGGGACCAGGCTTAGAATGAACACACGGCCTCAGGCAGTCAGCTTGGATTCAGCTGATAGAGACAGGAACACCTGTTTGTTGGGCTAACCTGACTCTTCCGCAAGAAGCAATACAGAAGAGGCTTCTATCTTCCCATTGTAAACTGGGTCTAAAAGGGCGTATTATTTCAGTTGACACTGGGCACCGAGAAGAGCCCTAATTATGTTGATAAGCTTGAATACTGAAGAATATGACAACACTGTTTAAAAGTATTAGGCAAGACAAGTAGGGCCTGCTACTGCAATAGCTAAACAATGAAATGAAATTTCCTTTGCCAGTAACACTGCAGAACATACACTCTACCTTACTGGACAGGAATAAACCACAAAATGAACCCTAGAGCAAGAGGCCCCATGGAGACAAGAAGAGAGCACCTAATAGGAAAGAAGACCCACCTCCTTTTACCATAGCCAGGCCTGACCCCAGGTAAGCAGAAATGCTTCTCCCCTGAGGACCTCCAGAAGGGCGGTAAGGTCCATTTGTTTGAGAAATTGCACACAGGGAAGGGACCTTAGTGCTGGATGGCTCTTTCAGCACTTGCATAAAACCAGTATCTTCCGGTGGCAGCTATGGAAATAGAACAGAAACACAGAAAGAACCCTAGACTCAAATGCACAAAGACTCCATTCCAGGTTCTGGCTGTCAGTGGTGAGCTGCACACTCTAAAGCCAGTCCTGGGCATGTGTGGGTTTCACAGAGGTTAAAGAAAGGGGAGGAACGGAGGAGAGCCGTATCCTCTTCTGTAGGAACACCACGATGGCATCAGTGAGACCCTCAGTGAAAGCAAAGGGCAGCCAGAAGATCCTGGTACCTAGGACTGCATCACCCCAGGTCCGAGCACATGCAAAGAAGAGTCAGTGTCCAAACCCGTCAGCTCTGTGCAGTAAGTCTATGTAGGTGTTCGCTATCCCCGCTATCACCATTTTATTATTTTTGTATTTTCGTCAGTACATGCCTGCCTTCTTGGGTGAAGTCGGTATCTGTGGATAACTCATCTTAACCCTATTTTACCCCCTTTCTCTCTTCGCCCGTCCCTTCCTCCTTCTTTTCATCCCCTTCCCACTTGAGATCGATCTCCCTACTTCCTATTATCTTTTATTGTGCCCTTTTTCTATTCTTTATTTTTTGCTATATTCTCCCCTAACTTTTTATTGTGGTAAATACAGAATATGAAACTTGCCACATCAACATGTATTTTTAAATATGTCTCTAAATGAAAATATAACTGGGTCAGGTCAGTTAATTTCCTCTTGTACTTACGTATTTCCCTCCTGCTTCACAAAGGATTTAGGATAGCAATCCATCCTTAGTAAGAGTGACAGATGGGATACAAACCCCTCCCTGAAATCACATGACCAGTTACAAGCGCAACTTCCCCTCAAGTCCCTTTGAAAAGGGATCTCACTGCAAATAAAACACACTGAAAATGGCAGAGGATTAAAAAGCCCACCTAGTCCTTTGCAAATAGAAAACTCCCCACGAGGGTAAAGCGTGGGCAGTGTTTTCTCCACCCTTAGCAGGTCTGGGAGATGAGCAAAGACAAACACACCTGCAAGAGTTAAACACAACATACAAGACAGATGGTTATAACCCCAGAGGGAGTAAATGGAGGGGCCTGGCCCAGCACCTGGAGGAAGGAGAAAACACTGTTTGGGCTGGAGGCTGCAAGAGAGCTGTGCACACAGCTGAGCATGGAGCCAGGCCAACCCTAAACAGGCAGAAACAGGTGGGGGTAGGGAGAGAGCAGCAAAAGCCAGACTGTGCTGGGAAGAGGGAGGCAGGCCAGGCGGCAGCAGGCAGGGGCAGTGGTGGGTCAGGGACTGGCAGCATCAAGTGTAGAGGCCAAGACTATTTCTCCCTGCACAGCACTTTTGTGACCAGGCTATAGAGCAGTGGCTAGAGGTTTTTTTTTCTCACCCAGTATGTTCACTTTACAGACACCCCTGCCCCAGGTCCTCGATGGGGCCTAGGCTGGTATAGGAGACACAGAAGAACTGACACTGTCCTTGTCCTCAAGAAGCCCACATGGCCCAGTGTCTCACAGAGGTCACCACTATCAAGTATCAGTGACCTGGATAAGAAAGCTGAAGAGGACATAAGGTTGGGTAGGGTTACTTGCACCTCTAAAAATAGATCAAGGTTTCAGAATGACTGCTAAACCAGAGAACCTGCTTAGCAGAACAGATGTAGGCAACAGACAGAATACAAAGACAGACTTTTACTCCTCTCAAGCTTGGAGGTCACTTGAGTCTTTAGATTTCAGCAGGTTGCTTAGCTGTAGTTACTTCAAACAGCAGAGATCAGTGGAACGTGCAAAGTGTACATGCGCAGCCAGTTTCCTCAGGAGTAGACAGACCCTTTAAAGAACACAGGAACCCAAGGTCCTGGTGGAAGATCTCAGTGGTGCTGGAGGGAGCAACACATGAAATGCAAGAAACGGTGACCAGGAGCTTGCTCACTGTATTGTGAGGGATAAGAGATGAGCTAGTGACGCCATGGGACGTGAGCTAAAATTACACAGCGAGTTCAAGTAACTATTTGAAGAGGTTCCTGGTTCCAGGGAAGCTAAGAACAAAACAAATCTAAAAAGATGCAGTTTAGAAAATTTAAAGAGAGAAAGGAAAAGCAATCATCTCCTTTGGCTGTTACTGCTTGAAAGAAGCGACACTAGTTTGGGGTCTCTGCACTTCCTGTATGATTTGTTTAAATGTCTAGTATGAAAATTTCCAAATCGATTTACTGGTAGATATAGCATAATTAAGGTATCATGTACCCTTACCCCAGCTTTGGCTTCAATATGATCAACCTTCTCCTAATATCGTTCTACTAGGTCCACTGTATAAAACTAATTTTAAAGCAAGCCCCAAATATCCTTGCATTCCAATGACACACCCAAAGACCCAACAGGTCTTCCACTCTATATGTAGCAAATTATCTGTGGGTCAGTGAAACCGGGCAGTAAATACACTGTATCGTGCCAAATGCTCAATGTGTCAAACAAAGGGAGCCAACTTAAATATTAACTTGAGGCAGCCAACCCAGCATGACATTTCATTGTCATCAAGAAAAAGGCTCACATATCCAGTTAGTTCAGTTAGTGAGTACACACTGTATGCCAAGCACAGCTCCAACTTTGTGAGATACACAGGGAACAAAAGAAAAAGATAAGATACCTCTCTTATGGATGCTTCTACATCGTCAAGTTCTGGGACAAAATCAAAACACACTCAATTTTACGTTATTTTTGAGACAGGATCTCACTATGTAGTTCAGGCTAACCTTGAACTTACTATGTAGCCCAGGCTGCCCTCAAACTCACAGCAGCAATCCTCCTGTCTCTGCCTCTCGAGTACTGGGATTGTAGGTGTACACCATCACATCCAGCAAAACATGCTTAATTTTAGTGACTCTCCTGACATTAGAGACCCACTTTGACAAAGCCACAAGCTAGCTGCAGAGAGCAGTTCCAGTTTCTATTCTCCTTTAACTGACAAACCGAGTCATCTTCTTTTGAAAAAACGGCATTCAGAGGTCTCTTCCCACACCGAAGGTAGAGAAGGAGTTAATTTTCTGGTTCCTTAAACCTGTGATTATACATTCTAGTCAGAGATAAATACATCCCTAATATGTGAATGTTTCCATTCATAAGATCTATACATGTACACTCTGCAAATATTTTCTGAATATGAAAAGAGAAACACAAATTTAAAAGGTAAAAAATATCTGTACAAGTTCTAGTATTTCCATCTTCCACCCTCACAGATGGCCCATCTGCCCCCCTAACACCTGTAAACACACCCCATTTTCAAGACCACTTCTTAGCCTCCTGAGTGCCACCTACGGCTTCTCCAGTAGCCTGCCCAGCTAGAGCTGCCACGAGTTCAGTCTCACCAGCAACAGAAAACAAAGTTGCTAGCTGAGGCACAGTGCACAGCCCGGGCACCTACTGGCAGCTTCGCAGCACCTGTCAAAGCCTGCTGAAACAGATCGCGATGTCAGGGAGGGAGACAACAAGGGAGGCGCGAAGACATTCCGCCCATGAGGGAAAGGGATGGGCAGGGCAAGCCAAGGCTCTGCTAGTGACTGTCTCTGGCCATATGTGAAAAGCCAGATGGCCTGGGCCCACTCCTTCGCAGGAAGGAGCATCAAGGCCATGGGTCACACCAGGGCCTGCCATGGGCTGGCCTCATGTGAGATGATGTATCATGGCAACCTCACAGCCTCACTCCGTATCTCACAGGTCAGGGACCTTCACCTTGCCTGCGTTCTAGAGAGGTTGTGGCATCATCAGACTTATCCTGGAAATCACAAAAGGAGAGAAATTGGTGGTGTGTTCAGAGTCTGGCCTATGACCTGTGGGCTGCTTGGCCACACCCCTGGATTCAGTTCTGTCCTGAGGTGCCTGGTGACTACTTGACAGCCAAGGTCCTCCCTGTTCCACATGCTGGGATACCTCAGAAGCTGGCCTGAGGCACAATTGCTACTGTCCTACAGAAAGAACAAAAGACTATTTGACCATGTCACTATGGGCACGCAAGGTACAGTTCTAAAAGTACAAATACCAGGTAAATGAAGACCATGGTACAGTTATGTAAGATTATCTAGAATTTGACCCTAATCTCCCTTCCCACATCCTGCAAAGCCCACCCACAGTCACCTGCTTCTCAGCGTAACTGAAACGACAAGGAAAGAAATCCCTCAAATATATTCCTAAATACAAAGTTCACACCAGTGAAGACAAAGCTTTTGTTCTAGACATTTTCAGTACTTTAATTTTAGCTATTGGGTCTAAGTTTTGCACAGAATACACAAACCCGAACATTGCAATGCATGTTGTTGTCAAGGGCCCTTTCTATGAAACATCTGACCAACTGAATGTCCTCTACCCCCTACCAATCATTAAACCACATGAAGAGCTTACCAGACTCTGTGTTAAAAGCTGCTGAAACCAAGAAAGGACAATAGCTAGGCGTCCTACATGCCCAGATACTAAGTGTGCTTGAGGTGTTTGTGTGAGAAAGCAAGATACACATACATGAAAAGGACATAAAGTACACAAATCAGGGATGTAGTCGAAGTGTGAAAGAACCAGTATGGGCATGCATGAACTAATCTGAGAAGATCTAGGCCAAGCCACCAGAACAGGGATAAGAAGCTCTTCTGGGCAAAGTGTGAACCCTTCAGCTTCTGAATTAGAGCTGGAGCACTTAGGAGAGCAGCTGTTTGCCAACCAGTGTGGGAGTATTTCAATATTTTAGCTACCAGAATAGTTGCTCCAGCTGAGTACCAGTAAACTTAGGGGTCCAGGGAGTAGTGAATCTGAGAAAGAGGAGAATCAACCCAGGAAAAGCAATGTTCTGAGGAATGTGCATGGGATAAGGAATAGCACTCCAGACGGCCCAAGGTGGGAGCCTGGGAGGCCCTTCCAGGACACAGGACTGCAAATGGGGCACACAGAGCACACACAGGCTGAGTCTTGGAGTACAGAGAGCCTTTAGCCCTATGCCACCAGTGCGCTGTTTAGGAGTCCCAGTGCATGGCGGCTTAGGAGAGGCAGGCGAGGCAGCAGGTTGAAGCCATACTAAATAAAGACTCAGGGCCTTCTGGATGAGAGCCATGAAGATTTCTGCTCAGAGAGGATTTGATCAGAACTCTGCTTCAAAAACAGCAGTTATCCTCTCTGCCCCAACCTAGCCCCTCTTTATTTACCCAAGGGCCCTCACCGTCTAAACTAGAGGTGACACAGCTGGACTAGAGTGGTGATCGAAAGAACGAAAGGACATGAGTGTGTGTTAGACAATATTGTACAGAGTCGCTTAAAATAAGCAGAAGCTGCTGGCTGACTGGATTGCAGGACACTAGTCAAGGACAACACCGAGGACCTCAAACAGGCAAAGGGCTCCGGCCATGTGTGCCATGGTCAGAAGGAAAGGCCAGCTTTATAACCTTGGCGGAGTCACCCTTCCCTCTGCACCATGGTTACCATATCCCTAAGATGAACAAGCAGGGCTCTTTTGGAGCTTGGATTGTTCTGAAAAACCTCCGGAAGAGACAAGGGTGTGCTGTGATCAGACCTCCCACCCATATCCCTCTAGATGCAACCACAGCAGCCCTGTTTTTATTTATTCCATGTCTTGGAGAGTCTCCCTAAAATATCACTGGGCAAAAGAGGCCCGTAGCCACTAGAGGATATTACTGTGCATTCAAACCCCGAAAACTCAATTTATTCTCCTGTTTGCCTACATGTTTTCAACAGGACTCTAAAGCATGCCAACAAGGTCACAGCAGAGGGCAACCTGTGTGCTACGGTACAACCCGTCTCCGGCTTAGGTGAGTGTTGCTCGACCCCGTGTTCAGCCTAAGCTCCTGTTCGCACCCGAAACACGCCCTCTTTCTCCTGCACACCTGATGCATTCATCACACTTCTTGACTATTCTCCTGGCTTCTAAGACCGAGTTCTAGGGCAGGCAAAGCCTTTCCCCTTCTAATTCTCTAGAAATTCACAGCTGTATAGTAAGTAGTCTCATCATACACTGAACCAAGTTGAACCAAAATTTATGTTCTCTTTCAACACTCTGGTAGGACACAGGGAAAATTAACGAAGAGCACAGATAAGACAGGGAAATGCAAAGAGCAATGACACGGGAAGGGGAGACCCAGGTCTGCCCTCCCTTGCCACTTGCTGGATAACGGGAGCTCCCCAGACCCTCCGGACTGAGAATGCTGTAGCTCAGACAGTCCACAACGCCAAATAATTAGGAGCACAGGCCCTGAAGCCAGAGTGCCCAAGTCCAATTCCCGGTGTGGGTGATTCAATCTCTGAACCTGTTCCCTCCTTTGCCTTTTTAAGATACAGGTAGGTTAGGGCCTGCCTCACAGGACACCCGAGATGAACAAGCTAACATATCTGAAGCACTAAGAACAGTACCCTTGACCTGTTAGCTGCTGTCATCACTTCTCCTGTCCCCAAGTATGGCCCGGGTCAGGCTGCAGCCACCACTTTGGCAGCGACCACAGCCCTGCTTCACAGCCGATGGGCAACCTAGCTCCACCACAGCTTTCTCTTGAAGCCACTTGCTTAATAAATGATGTTTTGAGTATTTTGACATTATGGATGTCGACATCTTTCTCATAACAAACCTGAGGGAAACGTGCAATTTTCTATAGCAGTCAAAACTGTGTAAATAGATAATATATTTATCAGAAGTCCCACCTGAAAGAGGAAATAGTCTCAAAGGCAATCTGTATTTCCTCCTCAGATGCCCTAACTTCTTTCCAAACCATGAAATTCTTTTTTCAACAGTTTTTCACAAAAATATGTGAACCCAAAAGCCCACTAAAATCCATTCATTAATAAAAATAATTTTTCAAATCACTGTCACTTCCAAGAGTTTTAAAGCAGAATGTGCCAAAGTTCTCAGAAAAGAACATGTCTTTGAATATACGGGAATGTTTGGCAAAGCGTTGTGAAACAAATAGCTGTCTCTAAATGTCTGACAAGAGAGGAGTACATGAAACATACCACATACACTGCCATCATCTTTAAAACTAATTTTTAAAAAAATACCTAACAACATAGAAAAAAATTCACAGTGTACCTTAAGTGATTAAAATAAAATTGTCAAAATATGTATCTTCAATTAACAATGTATAAATTAAATGTATAAAATATGTTTAGGAACAAAAATGATTGGAAAAAATGCACCAACATGCGATAATAGAATTTAATTTCTGGAAGGCCTTCATTTTTTGTATTTCCCAAACTTTCTAAAATAAGCATATGGAATATAGCATATAATATAAATAATGATAGTATGTATTATACATATTATGTTTAATATGAAAAAATAAATGAGGGGAAATTGTTCTGACTTAGATACTAGACAACTTTTAATTTTATTTAAAACTTGAAGATCAGTAAATAATTCAGGAGGGAACTCAGTCTAGGGCTCCATTTGGAGCCTCCAGTTTGAAATCCGCATTCAGGAGTCAGTGAATATTCTGACACCAGCCCCCAGGGAGACACAGAGCCCTCACCTACGCCAAGTAAGTTTCTGTCCAAAGGTGATGTTCCTCCTGGCCAGCCACACATCAGGGAAGGCACACCCTACTGCAGACCCTTCCCCTTGATTCCTCAAAGGTTACAAACGATTTAATGCTGTGCTCTCTTCAACACAGTTAGGAACTTGCAAACATCACAATGTAAAGACCAAAAACTAATTAACATAAGCCATTATGTGCTACCTTTCTCTTCTTGCTATTCTGTATCATCCTAGGACTGCTTATGAATCCACATTCAGCACTTTATGAAGACAAACTCACCAGTAAAATTGCTTCTGCCTTCTAGTTTATTAAGTTCAGAAATTATTTCACACCTTGTGTGTCTCTAATGTGCTTAGAAACCTCTCATAACAGGAAAATGGACACGCTGTGAGACTGTAATGTTAAATGAGGCAAATCAGACATGTAAGCTTAAGTATCAAGTCGTTTCTCTTACATCAGAAAATATACAAATAAAGTGTAAAATAAAAGACAAGATAATAGGAAAGGGGGGGAGGAACAGTTACCGCAACCCAGCATGGACAATGTATCTAAGGCATATCCTGACTTAGTATGATTGTCTTATGTGCTTTATGTTTTTTGCCCATTCGTCTGCCTGCTAACCTGTATGCATGATAATTACCTTTATAAGGACTTACAAGATAAATAAAAGAATCCGATGGTGGCAAAAAGGGGGGGGTGGAAGGGAAGGAGGGAAAAAGAATTGAGATGTGTTATGTACATGGAGCAGTTTCCCACAATGAATGCAATGATCATGTCCTGTTAACATGTACTGATAAAAATTAAAACCAAAAACAGAAACCCCTCACAGTCCTAGCATGAGGAAAAAATCTCAATCACTGGCAGCTTCAGATCACCTCTATTCACTGAGAATTGTTTTCCGGATATTAGTGTCAAAGGTACTTTATGTTTCTCATGTGTTTGTCTAAGGACTGACCACCCTCAATAAAAACAATGGCACCTTGTAACTCCTGACTGGTCCCTCTCTTCCAGAGAGTAAGGCTTTCAGATAGCCACAGCTTCCAGCTGCCTTAAAGGAAATTCTTCTCTATTCTGTAGCCTTGTGCATTGCATCATCCAACTTGGGTTATAAGAGACAGTAAATGCAAAGGAATAATGTACATGTTTTTAAAAGATAAACTTGCACAATAGATCCAACTGACCTTAAAACACTAAAGACTCCTCTAAAGTTACTGAGTATAAAAATACCTGGAAATAATCGGTATTCCTATAGTCTTACTCTTTCTGAAAAGCAAAACTGGAAGGGAAAGAGAATTCTCCAGCTATGAGTAACAAGACAACCCAACCTCGTCCTTACCAAAGTCCCTCCCCTAAATATAACCATATTTCCCCACACAACCACACCGAAATATCATAAGACCTAAACATTAAACACTGAGACATGCTAGTACACTTCCAGTTACCCCAGATTTGACTTAGAAGTAAAGAGGTAGCTATGGACACTACCTGTGTGGAACAGATAACCTACATTTGTCACGTCATCTCTTCAACGTCAAAAATTTAAAAACCCAGAGATTATTTTTAATCAGGGTGCCTACAATAATTTAAAAATTACCAAAATATGTGTAACACAGGAAGGAAATATGTCATAATACTTATAATCATGAAGGAAAGATGACTTCTAAAAAAGACTTCTCTTTTTACAGCAAATTCGGAAAACAGTGATCTGTAATATGCCTATATCATTTTAAGAGGGTAGGGGAGAAATAGGTGGGCTGCTTTGGAAGATTTTCTTTTTCCAGTCAGAATATATTAGCCCATGAGACATTTTAGTCTAACGCAGTCTTTTCATAAATAATGAGTCAGTCTCAGGCTAGGAAGGGATTTTCCCAGTTGAGCCAGAACAAGAAACACGGTCTCCGGCAACCTGGCCCTGTTTTCCACCAGAGGCTCAGTGCACTGTCTTGCTCCTAGCCGATGGGTCCCTCAGCTCACCCACTGCAGAACGTCAACTCAAACTTTTTTAGTTTTGGTCTATATAACTGGCCATGTCTACCTGAAAAAGAACAAGGACCCAGAAGTTTTTAGTTAATATCGGTGCGTGTGTGTATGTGTGTGTGAACAAATACATAACTTTTCAGTGGAATAATCATAGGTTAAGTTGAGAAATGTGTCAGAAATTGTGTGGTTTAACCGATTTCTCTCATGCTAATGAGAGGTCAGTACACAAACGTCAGGTACCCAGTACTCAGGGTACTCATGCACCAAAAAGCTTTAAAGTCTTAACTGGGCATTAAGAGCACTTTTACGATGGTCATTCTTGATTTGGCTCCATAACCTTGACTGTAGAGGGAGGGGGGCGCAGTTCTATACGCTGTGACATACGCACTGATGAGCAGGGACGTCTGTCTCTAGGTCCTAAACCACGTGCTCACTCAAGTCATCTAGCAGCACTGCCCTCTGCGCTGCAAGGTGATAAGGCTTTGCTGCTGAATTTCAAAATAATGCCTTGCGCCTTCCATCAACGACTGCATCACAGTTGCGCGCAGCGACCGCGCTCCTCCAGAGGCGCCGCGAGAACGTCTGCGGCTGGAACCGACTCTAGAGCTACCCTGGAGCCTCCCGAGCCCGGTGCAGGCCGAGTCCCGCGCGGCCGGGCGCGCCCCGCAGAGCCTACCCGGCGCAGGAGGGACGGCGGCTGCCGACCTGAGGCCCGGAACCGGCACCGCCTTCCCGCACCTGGGCTCGGTCCCGCGGCGCGCGCCCCCGACTCGCCGGGCAGCAGCTCGCTCCCGCACCGCCCGCGGGAAGCGGCGGCCGGGCCGCCTGGCTCAAGCGCAGGAAGCCTCCGGGAAGCCGCGCGCCGCAGGCAGCGAGGCCGCGAAGCGGGACCGGAAAAGCGGAACGTCCCGGGTGCCGCGGGCGGTCTCGGCTCAGCAGCAGCCGCCGCCGCTGCCTCCTCACCAGGCCCCGCGTGTCAGGAGCACTCACCTCCTCCGCTGGCCCGGCCGCGCCGCCGCGGGCTGTCACCGCAGTCGCCTCGGTGCCCGGCGCCGGTTCCGATGCTATTTAAGGCGTCGCCAAGGCTGCCGGATGGCTGCGCCCCCGCCGCGCCAGCGGCTAAGCCTGGCTGCTACCAGTGTGCCCGCCGCGCCTGCCCCGCCCCTGTCCGGCTCTCAGGCCCCGCCCCACCACTAGACCACGCCCTGCCCTCGAGGCCTCGCCCCGCCTGCGCCCTCCCTGTGCTCTGGGCGCGAGAGTGGTAGGAGGGCGTGGTACAGAACGCGGCGAGCAAGTGGGCTACGGACGATGTGCCTGCCCTCGGGTTTCAAAACAAGGTCAAGTCAGGGCAAAGGGCAAACGATTGCGCCTCAACCTCGGAGCCCGCGAGCCCTGAGGGCTGCAGTGTCCAGGAATGGGAAGTGCCGGTGGGTCTTCTACCCTGAGGCTCCTAGCCTCCCCCCCCCCCCCCCCCCGCTTCTTGCGGGCAGGGAAGGGTTCAGCTGGGAGGCGGCCTGAGTTTCCCTTTCCATGTTTCCTTTCTGGCACCGACATGGTGGCCTCTTTCAACCCAATTTCCCCACGGTCCCTGGCTGAGGGGGCTTCCGCTGGGTCCTCCACTTCCAGCGACGCCGGGCAGTTCGGGTCAGGTGTGGTTAGAGCACAAGCAGACTAGACTAGAGTTCAAGGGCTGCTGCGCTTTGCGGGTCTTGGGACCTGTTTGCCCTGCTCAGCCTTGGCTGTGCTGTTTTGGGGTATTCCATGGGACGACTTTTGCGGAGCAGGCTCACACCTGGAGTGCTACTGTTCTCAGCCCCCAAGGCCTGCGGTATCCTCCATCAAAGAAAGAGGTGTCTGCTTACAGGGCGTTTGTGCGGTCGAACTGGGTAGAGGACTGCTGTCTGGGACCACTCGGCATCCGAGGGGTCTAAAGAAGTGTGGCATGAAAGGCCTGACACCAGACACTGCTTTACACACTTCGCAGGCCCGACCGTTTAATGGTCATTATAACCCTACAAGCGGTGCTGTCATTTCCCCTTTACCGAAAAGAAACCGAAGTATAGAGGCCCAAGGCTAGTTAGGGCAAGGGTGTGCATGAAACTTAAGCTAGTCTGCCTCCAGAGCTTGCACTTAACAAGCATGGAGTTACGCTGCAGTTTTCACTGATCAAAGAGCATATGTGCCATCCAGACACACACAAGTAGACCTCAGCAAATAATATTGTAGGGACTTTTCCTGGTGCTTCTGCCTTTCCAGAACGTCTGAAGGTGGCGTCTTGCAGTGGACTCGCCTCTGTAGCATAGCGATGGCAAGAGCAAGCCATGCACCAACCGTCTCTGAAACAGCTCAAGGCTTGCAGATCACTTCCAGGTAGGTATCTTTCAGGCCTCCACTCTTCCATTTAAAGGAAAAGAAAATAGACTCCTTGTTATTGGTTTGTCCTTGACTAATCCTGTTTCTCCCTTCAGGTCTCTCCCCACCCACCATTTCATCATTGTATCCTCTCCTATGCCTTCCTACTTCTCCAGCCAGTCCTGTAGCCCCAGGGTCTCCTCAGACACTTTCCAAGTTCTGTGAGACATTCATTTTCCAGAGCTTTGCAACAAACGAGCACAAACTAGATGGATTCACGAAGAGAAATTCTCTCTCACAGTCCTGGAGACTAGATGTATAAAACTAATGTGTCACCAGGGTTGATTCCTTCTGAGGGTTGTAGAGAAAATGTCAGCTCCGGGTCCTTTTTGTTGGATCGCATTTAAATGGCTATCTTATCCCTATGTCTCTTCACATCCTCCTCCTTCCACAGTGTGTATGCCTAAATTTCGCCTTCTCTAAGAACACCAGCCTGAAAGTGACATTCTGAGGTGCTTGAATGTGTGAATGGTGGGGCACACTTCGTTACATTTCTCAACTTATCTTTTCCCCTTCATGAATATTTTTCCCTGAAGCTTGGTGCTGAGCTCTAGCTTTATAGTGGGAAATGCATACAGTCCAGAATCAAACTGGATTTTCTACTCTCTGGCAAAAGCTATTATGACGTTGGAAAGCAACTTCATTCCTTAGAATTTAAAACGTTCCCTCTGAAAATAAGGTAAAATAATCTCTTGGGTCCTTTTCTACCACAGCACAAGAGCAAAAACTCTCTCTATAAACATTTCAAAATGTTTCACAATGTATGGAGTTGTCCCATGGCCATCTGATAAGATTTTGATGGCAGACAGTCATACACAGTGGTTAGGGGTAAGCAAGTCTACATTAAGCCCAATTTATACTCAGCTTTCTCATTAAATCCACAGTTCCATAGCACTATAGTTCCATTTTGTGACTTAGGAAAAGGTCCAAAACCAGTCTTAACCCTCTTTTGTTTTTCCTAATTCATTTTTTCCCCTGACCTCCCACTGGCAAAGTGCAAAAGAGCCAACTGGATATTGTATGGAACAAATTTCTTAATGGAAGTTTGAGTCTCTCAGATACTGTAGCCTCCTACTGTAGATATTTTGTTGTGATTAAAAATTTGTGGCTAATTCTGTCTAAATTCAAATCTACATTTGTCTAAAATTTCTTTCTTCTAGGTAAGCTAAAGAACTTAAAAGTCCTGGGCTGGCAGTGTAGTTCAGTGGTAGAGTTCATGCGTGACATACACAAGGTCCTGGGTTCAGTCCCTAGCACCACACACACTAAAAATAATACAGTAAAATAAAAATGAGAGAGAGACAGATAGACAGAACAAGTTCTTTCGGGGACAAAGTGATATGCAGACTGACAATGGACTTGCCTCAAATGTTTCTCCTTATGATTGTTGACTGCAAAGTTGTGGTTATCATTGATTTTCTATATCTATTGCTTTTGAGCATGGCCATTTAAAGTACAGCCACATCAGTTAATAACACCCAATGTATTTTGTATTCCAGAACTTGGCAAGTAGATGTCTAAAGGAAGAGTTGGCATCAGTAACTGAATGCTTACGGTGCCATCTGTTTGGAAGCTACATCTCTATAGTGGGCATTTAGTCTCATCCTACATAAGAAGTAAGTTCTGGCAACCAGAAACTATGTTCCACAAATCCTCATAAATCTTCCCATCCTTCCTCATACCCCTTGCATAGTATTTACACATAGTAGCTACTCAGTTTTTAACTGGAAAATTTCCTATTTACATGTGATCAGTGCTAACCAAGGGTGGATCCAGGTTTTTTGGATCTTGAAGTTTATACAAACTCTTTAAGAAGTATCTCTTTAAGAAAATTACACAAAAGTGAATGCTTTTGCCTGAGAACAGAAACCATAGTAAAATATAAATTTTAAAAGTTTGGGCTGTCTTGGGCCTTCCAGTAGTATAGAAGGAAAAAAGTTTCCTATTATAATTGTACCATAAATTTCACAAAACCCAGAAAAAGGACCTAAAATTTTAAAAATTATTTTTTCATGCCTCTCTAAGTTTTTTCCTGTATTTTAGGCTACATACTCATTAATTGTTTCTTCATCTGAGATTTTAATAAATTATACTTCTTAGGACAGTTTTCACTTTACAGAAAAAATGCAGAGTTCTTGTAAACATTTCATCCAGTTTCCCCTATGATTATCTTTTTATGTTACTACACTACCTCTGTTACAGTTAAGGAGCTGGTGCCAATACATCACTATAATTAAAACCCATTCATTATTCAGATCTCTGTAACATTCATCTGTGTCATTTTTTTCTGTCCCAGGATCCCAGCCAGAGTAGTGGACTATCCTTAGTTGTCACGTCTCCTTGGGCTCTTGACAGTGGCAGTTTCTTACATTATCTTTATTTTTTTAGGGCCTTGACATTTTCAGGAGTACTGGTCATATATTTTGTAAAACATCCTTCTGTTGGCCTTTGTCTATTAATTTTCTGATGTTAACACTGGAATTATGGATTTGGGGGAGGAAGACCACTTATGATTTCTTTTGTTTTGTTTTTGTGCTCTTCCATAGCCAGGATTCATGGGTCCAGGAATCAAGGGATGGAAGTAGGAATGGTACCACTCACCATTACTCCTAGTGACCCATTAGCAAAATTTTTGCTTCCTGTCCCCACAAGCTTATGTTCTGCTGTCTTAGACATCTTAGTTCCTGAGGTGTGGAATCATACAAGCCCTTTGGAGCTCACAATGTGCCACAAGTTGCTTCAGATATTGGATTTGGAACTACAGGACGTAATGTTAGCCCTGTTGGATGTTGGACTTGCTTTGTTCCCAATGCTCTGTATCCCTGTGTTTGTACCCTTTGTATCGGTAATGTGTATTTTGTGCCATTGAATGTTGGAAGTGTTTAACTTTTCATTTGTACAGGGGCTCATAGCTAAGAGTTTGCCTTACATCTCCGAGACTTGGGACTTGGACTTTTTAGCAATGCTGTAACTGTTAGAACCTTGGCAATTCTTGCAGATGGACTAAATGCCTTTTGCATAAAGGGATGCCCATGAGTCTTCAGGGGGCAAAACGTTATGGTTCTAATGTAATATAATGCCTTTGTATCTGCAAACTGGTTCACTGGTTTAAAGAAATGTCTGGTTGCCAAGATAACAAGGGGTGGATTGTTATGGTTGATACATTGTATCAACTTGGGGAGTCAGAGTTTTGGCTGAGTGACTCAGCAGGAAGCCAGGGTGCTTATTTTGTATATATCCTGAGCCGGTGGAAGAGGAAGACATGGAAAATATGTGAGTGCTTTCCGCCCCCTGGGTGGGGGTAGCCTGTTTACAATGTAAGGGAGAAAAAGAGGCTGCTTCCCCGCCATTCCTCTTCTGCTCTTGTGGTTTTTGCTGTGTTCTGCCATCATGAACGTTTGCCCTCAGCCATGTGACACTCTGTTTGTGAGCCAGCCAAGTATGGACTGAAACCTCCACAAACTGTAAGCTAAATAAACCTTTCCTTCCTTCATTTTGGGCGTTAGGTATTTTGTCTCAGCAAGACAGAAATGTTACCAAGACAGCCGGGGGTTGAACCCAGATTCTTTTATGCTAGGAAAGCACTCTACTACTGAGACATGTAATAGGCCCACATGATATTTTTATAGCATAATTTTCTATATTAAGAATAGAAAGAAAATTCAGTCTTTCCTCCAACATTATTGATTGGATTTTCAATTGTTTTGATTAGTGAACCAAATCCATTGCATTCCATTTCTTTTTCAAGAACTTTATTAGTACCTGTTTTCCATATCTGAAGTTTACATTCATCTTAGGGAGTAGCTACATGTATATAACATCTCTTGATTCTTTTTAAATCCCCTTCCCCTCTCCACGTACTTTCCTCTCTCCGTCTCTAAATCCCCTTTCCCCTTTTCATTATTATAGTTTATTATTATTATTATTTTAGTTCACGTTTACAACATACAACGTGGAAGAGTTTTCAGTAGTTCACCTTCTGGCTATGTATGTACATTTCACTCCGTATTTCTCTTTATCTGATTATATATTTCCAGATGTCTTAGGACAAGCTGATATGTAGATATGACTTCTGACCTTTAACTTCCTGTCAGTGAGGCAAGACATTAGGGCATGACAAAGCTGGCTGAGCAGGACGCAGGCACAGAACTGTTTCCCCTGCACCTGGAACCAATCAGAAAATGCTGTCTTCAATTCTGCTCAAGAAAAATCAAGAAGATACGCGACTGCTCTGCTGTGGGCCCCGCGGCTGCTCCGCTGTGGGCCCCGCTGAGAGCGCCCCACGGACTGGACCCACCCCCACCCGTAGCACGCTGTGAGCATACGTGCTTTTCCACCTTTGACCATGGCAGTTTGTATACACCCATGTATGTTATAGTATAGTCTGAGGAAGCTATATCTCTTCCCAAGGTGAGAGTCCAGGGTATAGATAAACCCAGGAGTACAGTTATTATCACAGGGAAGATGACGGATTGAGTGGTAGGGCAATGGAGATGAGGGAGGAGAAAAGTTGAATGATCAAATGGGCCATCATCTGTGTAACTGAGTAACAAAGGTGAAAGTAACATTATGTAGGACAGCATCCAGAGCTAATTCCCTTCTATGTTCTCTATAATTTTGTATTTCCTCAGTCGTTTTTGTATTAACAGAAGTGAAGATAACTTTATATTATACAGCATCCAGTGCTAATTCCCTACTATCTTCTCTATAATTTGGTATTTCCTTTCATGTTTTTGTGTTAACTAATGTGAAGTTAACATTATGTAATACAATATCCAGTGCTAATTCCCTACTAAAAAAAAAAAATCAAGAAGATATTTGATAGGATAGCTAGAGATGATATTAGCCTGAGAAATGGAGACTAAAAAGATGGCTGTCATTAACCTCAAGGCCACTGTACTGTCTCCTTCACAGGGGTCCACTTGCACCATGTAGAGTGTATTGTACTTCTTTTATAATGTTTAGTTGGCTCACACTTGCTCTGCAGAGCAGAGTATGTTTCTTTTCTTACCTTTAATAAATGTAAAACCTCACTACCTTTTGTGTTTGTTTTGTCCAATTCTTTATTCAGGGCAAGAAGAACCTAGAAAATAAGGTCTGTAAAAGGAATGCCCAGAATCCCAGAATCCAGAAACCAGAACCCAATATGTTTGATGAGTTGACAGAGAGGGTGGAATGGCCCTGCAGATATTGCAATTGGTGCAAATTCCACAAATATAGCTTCCCAGACTCAAACAAATTTATGCCCAACATTGGTTCCCCTTAGCTGGGTTCCAGAAACGACCTCAGCCATTTCAACACCATGAAGGAAAGGAGTAGTAACAGAAGAGATTTAGAATGGAGAATGCCAACTATATCAATTCTTAGCAGCTACCTTGTCTCTTGCGACACTAGGAGAAACATTTAAGTATGAGCAGCATGTCGATAAGGCCTCTCCCTAAGTCTCATAAGAAACTTAATGTGCCTGAGTAGCCCTGAAGATTAGCTTTGTTGGCCTTACAATTATTCACTTCAGTTGGCAATACTTTTTACACCATAATTGTGCTGCTATTAGGATTTGCTCTCTTGGGCTTCCAGCAATAGGAAAGTTGGTTTCCACCAAATAAACTTTGTTCAATACCTACTAATAACTGTTATGTGGTCTTCAGTGGTGCTAACTAAGGCACATTCCTCTCTTTCCCCACATTCATTTTACTTTTCAAATGCACTTGACCCACAGCCTTCATTAATTTTATGAGGGAAAGCTAGCTATCAGGTATCCCAGTAGTAACTTCCCTGTGTATGCATGTCCCTTCTTGTGGGTCAGAGCATACTGGTTCTTCTAGGCTTGCTGTCAGGTCCTCTTCTGACATGGAAGTTCTGCTCCAATACAGACCTGACAACAGAGTCCAAGGCTGCTGGGCCCCCACCCTGATCTCACAGCACTCTACTTCCTGTTTCTTGAAGTGATACAAAAATTTTATTTAGTGTCAAAAAGAAAAGATTATATCTACTCCATCTTTCTGTCTCAAATGGTTTCTTATTCTCAACCAGTACAATTCCAACTCTTCCCAAGGTCTTCTGAAGCACCTTTGAAACCTAGTCCTACTTTTTTCACCAACCAGTTCAACATTGTTATCTTCTCCATCTAGAATGGAGCTATCTACAGGTTAAGAACCAAGCATCCTTCTTCAGCTTTCTTGGATTCATATTCATATCCAGTTATATTTTAGGGCAAATAACTCCGAAACCCCTAGCATTTTTATCTGCCAAGTGAGTATAAAGCTGGATCACATTAAACCTAAATAGCAATCAATTGTAAGATGCTAGATTGTATCAAGCCAAAGTAACAATCAGTTGTAGATACATGATATTTTGTGTACTCATGAAAAAGAAAAATATGCTGCCCATTTTAATTGTAAAACATCCTCAATCAGAAGATGCATACTGTATCGGTTAGCTTTTACTGTATAACAAATCACACCAAAACTTAGTCACTTCTTAGAACAAGGGTGTTTTACTGAGTCATCACTGCATGAGTTGGCTTTTAGGAGGATTTCAGTTGAGTGATTCCTGTGATAGTCTCTTCCGGAGATAGTACAAGTCAGTGATTAAGGGCTAGATGTTCTAGGATGGTTGCACTCACATGATTTATCATTGGCAAAATTTCACTAAGGTCCCTCAGTTCTCTGTGACCACTCCAGTAAGCTGCATCATGCATGATCTCGGGGCTCCCAACACAACAAAGAGGACAAACTTCAAAGTACAATTGCTCTGCAAACTCTGCTTGCACCACATTTGCTGGATTTCTATTGACCAAAAGCAAGTGACATGATTGTGCCAAGAATCAGAATGTGAAAAGGCTATGCAAGTATATGGACAGAAGAAGGGGATTATGGTACTGCAAACAACCTACCACAGAGCTGATTCCATAGATGTTAAAGTCTAGAAAAATACACACTTACGGGTACACAGAATGTAGCAATAGCTGTTATGTGAATAAAGGTAGGGTTTTTAATCTCTATCTTATACCCAGGGAGGCCTATAGTCTAGAAGTCTAGCAACAGAGTTAGATTTAGTATTTATCCATCAACAGTTGGCACTTGCTCAGTTCCTGGAGTCTGAGCTCTGCTGGATTTTATTTCCTTTTTCCATCACAACTCAATGCCACCCCCATGTGCTGGAGAGAGAATAATTGCAGGCCCAGTTTCTGTCCCTGTGGCCTCTGTAACACACATCCCCTACTCAGTACGTGTGTGTACGTACATGCACACACAGCAGTGTCTCGTTTCTGTGAGTTGAATGTGTCTATAAATACCCTGGAGAGAGAGAGTAGAACTTGGGTCGGGCTCATTGTCACCCTGGCAAGAACACCAGTGACTCTTCCAGTTGAAATATCAGCTCAAAGGGATGGCACAAGTGGTGAGTGGCTCAACATGCACCCTTCCTTCACTTGCCCTCTGACCTTCTTCTCCGCTATACTAGGCAAAAGCTATTCCAATATCTCCATGTAGTCACAAGCCCACATGTCAGCTTTCACAAGGCTGTAGACCATCTTGAGAATCTGGTGAAAAATAGTAATTCACCTCATAAACCTTGCCCATATAAATTATATGATATTTTTAGAGTCCATAGTTAAGAGTCCTAGTAAAATAGAAAGAGTACTAGATTTATAGTTATAAAGATCTAAGTTAAAAGGCCTGATTCTATATTTTCCCAGTTCCGTGGCTAATCTCTCCAAGCTTCAATTTTCACCCCTGATAATGAGGAAAAATAGCCAGTAGTGCAAGTTATAAGGTGCCAGACACACAATAGGTCCTTGGTTCTAACTTCCCTATCCCAACCTCCCAGACGTGTTGAATCATTTGCAAAGGCCCAGTGCTAAGAGTTTGGCACATATAGTCAGTAATGGTTGGAGTTTTATCTTATGTCCAGATCTTCATGTATCCACTTAAAAAAATGTATTGAGCTTTTACCATACTATGTGCTAGCCACAGTGGCATCTTCGAGGTATGCTGGAATGCTCGAGGTGACAAAGTGGGTGCCAGCGCATCCGATGGCTCTGTATGTGTTTTAGATCTGCGGAAGTAAACACAAAATACTATAAAGAATGAAAAGAATTCTAACGGACCAGCAGTGGACGTGTGGGGTTGCAGCTCTGTTCCAACTATCTGCTCTAAAACTGTACAAACATGACTTGCATTACAGTGTGCTTTGACATTAGCTCATCCCTAGCCACAGGAGTCTGCTTCGTGGGTGCTGGATTATACAGGGTGTGTGTGTGTGTGTGTGTGTGTGTGTGTGTGTGTGCGTGTGTCTGGCCTTGATCATGAAAGGTATACAGAACTGAACACAATTTGGGACCTCTGAAATCTCAATTATGATGAGCCAGTACTAGTTCATTCTTAGAATACAGTATCTCCTCATTTTTAGCAAAAAGCATTTTACACAGTTCACCTACCAAAAACACATTTATTATGTGATTGATACTTCCAACACTTTTATTATGCGATCAAAGGTTGACCCTTGTTTGACACCACATATCTCTGTGAATACACAGCACTGTGCTTGACTATTAAAATTCAAAGAGTCTGTGTTAAGCATATTCTTGGGTAGTTAAAATTGAGTGAGATGTCTTCAGTCTGTATACACTGAATATGTGGTTTTGACATTAGTTCAATGTGGTAAAGATCAATACTCTCACTAGCTGAATAAAATGGATTATAATACTGAACTTTGCACGGTAACTGAAACATATGTGGGAGACACAACTTTTGTATCACAGCTAAAAATACTACTTTTTATACTTGCAAGGTTACTCTTCAGCATAATTCTTCATTTACAAGGCAGCCAGTGGGCCAGGGATGTAGCTAAGCAGCATAAGGGCTTACCTGGTAAGCCTGAGGTCATGAGTTCAATTCATTTGGAGTCATTACTCAAAATATCTGAATGCTCTGCCCCTTATGGTTCCTTCTACAAGTCAGTCAGCTTATCAGAATGTATGAAGCTCCTACTTTGCCCTGAACCTGGCTTTTTAGTAATAATATGGAAAGATTAGATTTAGATAATTGTAATCTTCTGAAATCTTCATAATAATTGTGATTCATTCTAATTTTCTTTCAATCTTCTTTGGTGTCATTCTTCCTAAATTATGACTTGTCATTAAGCCTTCATAATTTGTCAAATTGGTGGGGAGAAGAACAATGATCTAGTCTAAATATGAGGTTAATTTTCCTCTTCAATTTGTGTCCTTTCCGAGTATGTTCATCTTTACCATCAGTTCACATTTACTGAGCACCCAAATTTACTAAGCACCCACTACTTTGCACAGCACTGGGGCAGGGACTGTTAAGAATGTAAGCAACATATATCATCCACGTCTATTTTGCATAGATCCCAAATTCATCGGAAGCAAAATGGAGAATTTTAGCAACTAAAAGATTTCACCTGTTACATGGGCCAAGAAGCAGGAAGAACTACAGCTGTCTTTTAAAAAGAACAGTCTAGAATGAATATTGCCATCACCGCCACAGTAACTGAAGTTGCATTATACATGGATATTGCTAGATATCACTGCCATGAGTGAGTCCCAACCCTGCCATTATCTCTGGTACACCCCTCAGCAGTCAAAACTCTAGGCAAGAGCTTGGTTTTTCAGTCTTTGGTCCTAACCTTGTTCCATGGCTTCCAGGGGTGGGGGGGGAGAGAGAGAGAGAGAGAGAGGGAGGGAGGGAGGGAGTCTCTGCTTTGTTATCTGCAATTACAGACAAGGTGTTCAGAACATCCCCCCGTTAGGAAGAGACTTAAGTACTAGATAGTACACATGGACAGTATCCATCGCATTATGTATCCAATAAGGCATGTACTAGACTTGCAATTAGTTTGGAGGAGGGTAATTAATTCCTTTTTGGGAACATGACATAAAAGAATAATAGTAGGATAATGGTAGAATAATAATTACAGTGGGAAAGAACTGTAATCAGAATTTTGAAGAATAGATAAAAATCACCAATCAACTAATAAGCCCAGGCATAACTGATATCATGTATCAAGGCCTCAGCCAATGAAAGGGCATATAAGTGAATTTGGGGAACAGAGAAAGAAGAAAGGGCAGAATAGGCAGTTTCCTCAGCCAGCTTTAATGATTAAACAAGATGATGGAGGGCACTGCACAGTCTGCAGCAGAGGCAGGCCATGTCTTATTTATGTATTCACTGTACTGGAGATTGAAACTAATAAGACCTTTGCACTGAGCTACATCCTCAGTCCTTTCTATATTTTTTAAAATTTTGGGACTTGATCTCAAGAGTTGAGAATACAGACATGTTCTGCCATGCCTGGTTTCACTTTTACATTTTAGGAGATTCACCTGTATCCTATAGCGAGTACATATGGTACCGTTGGGGTAAGCTTGGCATTGGCATGGGAAAATTAAGTTTGTAATTTTTTTTTGGTACCAGCAATCGAACTCACTACTTCACACTTGCCAGGCAGGCACTGCACCACTGAGCTGTATCCCCTGCTCAAGTTTCTAATTCTGGCTTTTTCACCTTTAATTGTGTTATTTGGCCTCCAGCTTGACCTTTGTTTATGACTCATTCTCAATAGTTTCCTTTAAAATGCTTTGGCTAGGGAAGACAAGTCTAAGGTGGTCCATTTTACATTTAAGTTTCTAGGGCTTAGTTACTTTAAAGGCATGTTACACTATGACTATATAAGGCCTTAAATTCCAGGGTAAGGTATTTAAGTGACTTATCTATTCAATAAATATTTATCGCATGTTAGTTATGTGTCAAACACTGTCCTAGGAGGTATCAGAGAAATAACACACACGAAGACAGTCCTCCTTAGCTTTAGATTGAGATCTTATATTCTAGCAGGGGCGGGGGTGGGGGCAGCCAACAATAAAGAAACAACTGTATAATTGTATGAGGTGCTCGTGTGTACTATAAAGGGAAGCAAATTCAAGAGGTTGGCAATGACAGGAGAGAGGCACTTCCAACACAGCCGGGCAGAGATGATTTCTCAAGGAAGTAAGAGAGATTTAAATGCAAGGAGGGATCAAGTTTCCCAAAGATAAACAGAAAAGCTCTCTATGTGGAAAGATTAAATAAATAGCAGTGCAAAGGTTACGAGGTAGTGTGTTTAAGGAAAAGCCGGAAGGTGGCTGAGGTAGAGCTCAGTAAGAGGAGTTTCAGATAAACAGAAGAACAAAAGCAGAGGCTCTCCCTTGTGATAAAATCCCTAGGATGCGATGGAGTGAGCCAGATGAAGGAGATAATAGAGGGCTTCAGAGAAGTGGCCAAGGGCCCACCTTCCCCCATGGGTTATTTTTCTTCCATTCTCTCATAGAGGAGGCATTGTATAATGCTCTAGGACTACAGCCAGGAGCTGGTCGTACCTGCAGGGAGTGTAAGCCCCTTCTGATGGGCTCAGAATAGCGCATGTATTTTTCGTCATCCATATTGGGATTTTTTACTTTTACTCTAGTCCAAAGTATTCTTGTCACTTTTACTCTAGTAAAAACTATTCTAGGCCAGTAGACTTTTGCTCAAGATGTTCGTTGAGCCTAGGTTTACCGTTGCTGTCATCTCACAAATCTAAATATTTCTTATCCTTTAAGATACAGGTCAAGAACCAACCAGTTCCTTCAAGAAATTTCTAATATTCCATCTTGAAAGAAATCTCTACTTCTCTGCTGCATTCACTGACCTCTCTGTTCACTTTGCTGTCCTTCCATACATTCACGGACACCCCCTCTGCTATAGGTAGCATACCTGTCCTGGGCACAGTTGCTGCAGCAGGGGACAAAACACTATTCTACTTGTAAGTCAGAAGGCAAAAGTGAACTGAGACAGCAAAATCAACCAATGAAATATTGAAAAGTATTGCAATCAATAATTTTTAAGATCAGGCACATTTTTGCTCAGTGCCATATTAAGCACAATGAGTAATAACAAAAAGTGAGATTTCAAATCCTAGCTTTAGGGAATGTAACTCATTGGTAAAGTGTGTGCTTAGTATGCACAAGGCCCTGAGTTTGATTTCCAGCACCACCAGGAAAAACATTCTGACTTTAAGCACAGTTCTTGTTTTACAAATAGAGTTCATAAATAATTTTTCAATGTACAGAATAAATATTAAATATTTGTTTACTAAAGATATAATGTAAGGGCCTAATATAGAAACCTATCAGGGCAATTCACTTTGATGCCCCCTATGAACAAATAGTCTAATTCCCTCCTATATGACTCTTGCTGACCTAATAGCCTGGATCCCTCAAGTAGTAAGTATCTACGTAGAAGAACACATTAATGAAAAACGTTACAAACTTCTCTACCAACTAGACTGTGAGAGAACAACGCCTAAGGGGTTTAGCTAATTATGTAGGTAGAGTCACTCAAATAAAAAGTAACTACATTAAAAAAATAAGACACTAGAGGACAGAAAACCAAATGAATGATCTTGGAGGGTAAATGATACAAAAGAAAGAGGCCTTGAATTGGCCCTTTCAATATTAGCACAATTCAGATCAAAATAAGTAGAGGAGAAATGCCATGTTGGGCAAATAATGAGTATAAGGGTTTGTCTGGGAGCTGTAAAGTATTAAAAAGCATACAGAAGAATATGTAGTTCATTCTGTCTTACAGAGTTATTTGATTATCTTGTCATCAGCCCTGGCATGTGGCACATAGCCTAAGATAAATAACTTTTGGACACATGGATTTTAAAATATGCATGAATAAACCATAGAAAACTACTCAGTGGTTTAATTGTGAGCATGATTTAAAGAAAATAATGTTTCTGGAAAATTAACCTGCCAACAATGAACATGATGGGAGAAAGTAAGGAGATCCTGGGAAACTTTTGGTCTCCTAAGAGTACAGTGACATGGGTCTGCTCCAGAAGGTCCCCATGGGTCTAAGAAACATTGCAAGGAATACATAAGAGTTCATGATGGCTAAGAGTGACCAGGAAAAAGGGGGTATAAAAGATGACACCAAGGACGAGAAGGATGATGGTGAGTCTGCAAACCGATGGAGTCGTAAAGGAGGAGGATGTTTAAGGCTTGTCTAGGAGAAAGGTCAATTTTAGGGACAGGAGGAGGGAGGGCATGAAGATGTAATGCAGAGATGAGCATCAGAGTTGCCTGCTCTGCTGTTCTGGAAGGGAGCAGGCACAGGTCCTAAGAGAAAAGTCCAGGCTCTTACGGAACTAGGATTAACAAAAGAAGATAGCTCTTTCCCCCATATAAGTTTGATACGTGGACAGGCTCATGTGTGAGCCTCGTATGTGAGTTGAAAATTTCTAGTAGCTTCATTAAAGAGGTGAAAAGAAACAAATGAGGTTAATTTTTATTTAACCCCATAACATAAAGGAATATCCTTTAGGTAATATAAAATTCATAATGGAGCTATTTTGTATTCTTTTCTTTACATTCCATTGTGTATATCACACATGCAACAACCCCAATTCAGGTCACCTGCATTCCAGTTGCTCAATACCCACATGTGGATCTTTGGCCACACAAATCTAAAAGTTGTTGTAACTTTGCTCCTTCATGTCTAAATCCTTTTCTTCTGCAAATATTAGGGGATCATCTGGAGCCCAAGATACTGTAAATCAGTGAAGCAAAAGCTGAGGATCACAGCCCCAGAGCAAAACGTGTGGTTCACACCACCTTGAGGGCTAGCAACAGTAGTCTGAGGGTACAGGTACCACTATTATGCAGATCAGTATCAAGGTATTCCCAGCCACCTCTGGATTAATTAGGGACCCACTGGAGGATAATTGCTATGCACTGTATTTTAAAACTGGGAGCACTGTCAGTGTACTAAATATACTTATTAGTAGTGTTTAAAATGGTTTTTAATAAAATCTGTTTGAATCAAAATCAACAAAGCATTTATTAAAGACCAGTTATAGGAGTTCTGGCATTTTCTGCCAGAAGGGTCTGTGGCAGTGATAAAGGTGTCTCTGTTTCGTGCTTATGTATTTCTACAATACTACGTGCAGCTCCAGTATTTTAATTCTACAGGGCCTCAGACACTTAAGAGATGTTCTTGGCCTCCATTATGTTCTGGGTAGATATTTATAAAAATAAAAAAAAGTCCAGATTTGAGAAAATAAGGACTATTTCAAAAAGACCTAAAGTTTTTATACATGATGGTTATTCTGCACCTGAGGAATATTTTGCATGCGGTGATAATTCATGGTGAGTCAGGAGAAGGCTTCTACTGCTTCCCTTTGCTTTTCTGCTTCTAAGATGAAGACACTGGTGATGTTTTAATTCAAGGACATCTCTCAATTTTCATACTAGAGAAATAGGCAGATGTATAAGGCTGTGGAAGAACCTCTTAGAGGTTGGGATAAGATCACAGGCAGCAGCTGTGGCTCTGAGATCTCATCCAGTGACTGATATCCAGGGCAGAGGCACTCAGTGTGAAGGATTCCAGAAGACAGGGAGAGCAAGATTGGAACAACTCCATGGGTTTATTTCTAAACTGATGAGGGACTGCAAACTGGGTCAATTCTTTGCTGGAAAAGAGTTATAAGTAGATGATCTTATGTTAGAATCTCAGCACAGCCCTGCAGTTGTAATTAGAAATTCAGCGTTGGGCTGGTAGGAACTGGGCAGCCAAGGGTGGAGTCTGCAGTAGAGAGGAGTGATTCACAGCACTAACAATTTCCATGAGTATGAGGAGACACATCACCCCATGTGAGGCTCCCCAACCAGGCTACTCACTTGCCTGCTTATGTCAGTGAAATATTTTGTTTGCTTTTGCGATCACCCCAGGACTACAAATGCAATGGTTTCTCTTTCAAACACAGCTCTACACCTGTAGTTTCACCTATCTTTTCTTTCCTTCTGGCTGTTAGCTCAAAATGCATGTGACTACAGTATGAGGTAACAAGCCAGATTCTGACAGAGAGGCCTCACCTAACCAGGGCTTCTGAATATGTGTTCCACACACTACTTTATCTGTCACTGAGAGTTTGCTAAGAATGTAACTCAGTGGGAGAGCACTAACCTGGCGTGCATGAAATCCTGGTTTCATTCTTCCCACTGCAAACAGAGAGAGAGAGAGAGAGAGAGAGAGAGAGAGAGAGAGAGAGAGAGAGAGAGAGGACGGAGGAAGAGAAGGTGACGGGGAGGAGAATGGAGAGAGACTTCTTTAGTGCCACTCATCACTGACTTACTGTGATCACTGTGTCTGGTGGTCTAGGGCTTATGTGGAATCAGCAAGCAGGAAGTACAGAGGCAGAATGGCTTTTCAACTGGGGATTGATTCTTTAATTGGCTGGTCAAGGTGACCAGCTATGTATCACAGTGACCAGCTATTTCTAAGAGACAAAGTTAACAAGAACTGTAACCAGAACTATTCCCTGGGCAACTAACAAACTGAAGTGTACTGGCTGGGAGGGGCATCTTCTGCTACAATATAAGCAGTGTGCCTGGCAGTATCAGCTTCCCAAACCTAACTCCTGTCTTCCCCATGTCTGACACAGGCATCAGAAAGCCCAGATGCTGACTTTCCTTGCCAGCCATGCAGCTCAGAGTGGCCATGTGAGACAGTCTAGACAATGAGAAATCTGCTGGAAATGCTTAGCAAAGGACAAACATAGCTGGTGCTTCTTTCTGCCTTCTTTCTGCCTTGAATCTGGACACTTGTCTGAGTTGCAGCTGCTGTCTTGTGAATGAAAGATGGTGACCATAAAGGAAAGGCTAAGAGAGTCTTAGAGATATTGTTGAGCTGTTGAGTCAAAACTGGCAGCCGCTTGTCTCCACGCTTCCTACTGTTTGGCTGTCTAAGCCTGTGGAAGTGTCTTTTCTGATCAGAATGCATTCTTAAGTGAAACATATATTAAGCCATTAGTATCATTAATAAATATAACTTTACCTGTATTTTCACAACTTTTGCACAGCCACATTCCACTGCCCCCTCCTTCTGACCCATGGCCAACTAGATGTGACAGCAAGTAATGATCTCAGTCTCTGACCTGTAATTACTGAATTTATTTAAATTTAAATTCAGGACTCATTTTGTTAAATTTTATGCCATTAGCTTTTCCCTGGTCCTTTTTTAGATATTTACAAGTTGTTAGCATTTTAAGATCAACCAAGGTCTGGCTTTGAAAAAGTATGAATGTTCCCTTTTGGAAAGCTTAAAAACCTAAACTTTCATATAATAACACAATCTCTTGTATCCCCTGTTCTCATTTATATTAACATTTCCTTCTTTTCTGAAACAGTCCATCTTATTTAAGATGATACTTGAGTCCATAATTCCTTCTCATGAACTGGAAATCTTTTTGCTGGTAATGTGGAAAGCATCCACATAGAGAATGGTCACCAAGAATCACTGTTAGGTCTGTGGATCATGCTCTGGTGAAAAGTGGCTATAAGCACATCTATGCTTGATTGCAAAGCCTCTCCCTAGGAGATGAGCAAAGGCATTAGGAGTCAGTGTTAAAATCGCAGGGAAGCAGGACATAATTGCTGTACTTGCCCAAAGGCAGAATAAAATGCAAGGGAGGCAGAAAAACATTACAATACAAAGATTTAGAGAAAGGTTCTTTACTAAAACTCTTAAAAGGAAGATTGTAACTCAACTAAGAAAGTTCATGATGACTACAGTGAGTTTCCATGAAATGGAAGGAATATGAGGTTCTCTGCCATCATAAAAGAATAGCTTATAGAGAATAGGAATGGGATCACCATTATTATTAACTCATTAATAAGAGACATTCATAAGGTACCATTTTTACGTGCTGTTATGCAGTAATAGAATGGTGTAGAACATGATCTCTAGTTAGATACACTGAATTAGGCCCAGTTTCTGACCTGTGTGACATAAGGTGATATGAAATAAGCTAATCTGGGCTAAGTTATTGGTAAAACCAACAACAGAAGGAAAATTTAAAAATTATTGTCTTTACTTTGTTCACTGGCATGTAATATTTGTAAACTAAAATTAAACACAGTAAGCATATTTAGGAAGGGGATAATAAGAAATAACCATGGAAATCATCTGCTTAGCTAAGGAGGAATTAGAGAAATCCAATCGGATAGGCCCTGGGGAGGAAGTGTGCTTCTAAGAATTATTATAAAATGAAGTGGGGCAGGAAGGTTGTTGCTGGGCATGCTCCAGAAGACAGCTGGGTAACAACTGTGTGTCAGCCATGATGAAATTATGGAGGAGAGGCAAAGCAACTGCAACTTGGAGTATATTTATGAGGAGCTCACTTGAAGCTCACAACAATAATAGTAATTGCTACCATTTTTCTGAACACCTGTATTGAACCAAAAGAAAATAAATGAAGCAAAATAGACTTCATTCCCTGTGACCACCTTTGAAGGAAAAACAATCTTATGTGGACTTGTTAATGATCATAGGGTGCATGACATCATCCGATACGGTGGGGCAGGAATCACATGGAGCAGGGTGATGAGTGTGTAGCAACAATGAGACCTACAGGAAAAAATAAAAGTTAACAGAGGTCACACCAAGCCTGTGGCAGTAGCAATGGAACAAGGGAGCGGATTCAGTAATCAGTCTATGAGAAGATGTGCTATGGTAAGGGGTAGGGTAAACTGAGGCTCCTCTCAGGATTATGGTTGTATTAGCTTGTGCAAGAACTACAAATAATGTCCTTTCCCTTGCTAGCACTTCCAGCCACAGGCTGGCTTTCTCTGTATACTTATCTCTAGGGACACACTGAAGACCACAGTGCTGGCGCCTTCATCCCTCCGATCCGATTTCCTTCAGTGTGGGTTCCATGCTGTCACTGCACCAGCAGAAGTCTTTTCCCCCTTCAACTCTTTAACTCTTCCCAGGCTCCTTTCTATCTCTTTCAGTGACTCCTCTACAGTTTGCGTTCTCCAACGGTGGGAATCCCTAGGTGTCATTTCTGGTCCTCTGGTCTTCTCTCTTGAGATTTGACTTTAATTCATCTTTATTTTTCAATAAACCCAGTTACAGTATCCCCCCCAACTCCATATTTCCATAAATCTTTTTTTCTAAAATCTCTATTTTTTGCAAACACTTCTAGTATGTACTACTTCATGTATTATCATCACTCAAACTCAAAATATTCAAATTCAACTCACCATACATCCCCTAAAACTACCTCTGTTCCTAATTTGTGGTCATGTTATTATACTTCTCAACTTCTCCTAAATGTGTCATCTTTGGGCTTTCCTTCTTTTTTTTTGGTGCCTCAATCAGTCACCAATTCCTATACACTCATTTTTGCTACTCTTGCACACTCCTTCTTTTTTGTTTCTGCAAAGTCATTTATGTGACTCTACTTGGCACCAACCTAAAGCAATCTCATTACCTCTCTACAGGAAATAATTTGTTAGCAGATTTTCTTTAGCCTGTCTTCCTTAGGCACTCTTGTAGTTATAACAACAAAATTTATTTTTATTAAGTGCTTACTGTATTTCAGGTCTTCAGTGGAAGCTTTAAATACACATTATTTAAGCCTTTCAATTCTATCAATTGATACCGCTGTTGAACACATTTGTACAAAGGATAAAACAGAACCTCATTAAGTTTAACTATGGTTCAAAGTTATGGTTCATCAGCCAACATGAAACAGGGCCATGAACAGTCCACAGCTTTTCATGCTACTTATGTGCTACAAATTCTCCATTTTACTTATCGGGTCACATCCTGTTAAATATCAAGCATCTCCATCATGTAACCTCTCCAATCTGTCTAGTTTACTACCTTCTACTTCCTAGAGTGGTACCTTCTTCAATGCCCCCAATTTTGTATGTAATGGTTAAAGAACAGACATTGAATCATGATTCTTCCATTTAGCACTTCTCTAAAAGTGAGTACTCTTAATTCATCAAATACCCATCTTATAATCCCAGGATTCCTGTGGGGGTCAGATAATAAATGGAAAGGGGTTCGCATAATGCAAGTCCATAATAGACACATATAGGACTCACAGACATTGTTGCTAACATTTCTGCTTCTGTGTCTTTATCCCTGGTATTGCCTGCAAAAGAAATGCTCAAATTCTATTTGCTTTAGAGTAACAATTCTTTCTTAAGGGCTGAGCCCTCTATTCATTTTCCCCACTACTATGGCACACGTTGATCTGCACAGTTCTGAATACACTTTTTATGTATATCAGATAACTCATATATCATCTTATTCTTGACTGATTTCATATAATTTTGTCTCATAAATTACTAATTACCTTGCTTGTATTTCTTCTGGTCACATCTTCTTTCTGTCCTTATCTCAAAGCTCCTTGCAAAGCTTACCAAAGTGATGTGCTTATTAACTGATAGGAAATTTAAAAATTGGTACAAGATCAAGAAAAAAAAAAACCCATACTTTGGATATTATCTTCTTTGGTTTGAGTTGGCAATTGGTGTCTGTGCTCAAACTATGCTGTAAGAGCTGTTAACCAGGAGGGGAGGCCTGGGATAACTGTCAGTGCCAATTAGTATAGAAAAAGAGAAACAGATCTCTGTATGAGCTTTTTTCTATAAAATTCTTTCTTCTAAGAGAGAAGTAGATCCAAGAGGAAATGATTTCAGACAAGCTAAGTGACACAAGTGCTGTGAAGTTGGCTGGGAATAACAGAGGGAAATCCAAAGCACTCACATTTGCAAATAGTATGCAAGAAAAGAGGAAGTATTTTGAAGTAGGAAAACCACAGATTATGCTAAAGAAATGGGATTATGGCTGTGTGTTACAAGAGGAACAGGAAGATCCATAAATGAGCTCAGAAACAGTGTACATTAAGTCATGGAAAGCCAGAGTCATCACTGAACTAGTTACTAACAAAAGAAATTAGGTAACCACATTTATATTGCAAGAAATCAGACTGTGAAGGATCACAAAGAAGCAAAAGACAGGCAAGAATGCTTTGTTTTGGTGTCTGAGATTGAATCATATCAGGGAGCCCATGTCTTCATATTCATGAAATGTTCAAATAGAAGGCGATCTCCATAGGCTTATCAACTCTAAATGGTAGGACTGGTCACCATGGAGAGAAGCAAAGGAAAAGTGAAAATAGGTCAGTGTCCATGGCTGTAGACACTTGTTTTATTCTGCTGAAGAGATGCAGACATAGGAATGCTGTGAATCACTTGTAAGCACCATCTTTGATCATGCCATGTAGCAAGGATCTTCTAAAGAGTCTATAATCTTGAGTTGTTCAACTTCAAGGAGAAAAGGAATTAATTAGGGTCTCCTCATTGCTAGTACATTAAACAATCCCAAAGCCCAATTGACTTGCCTCAAAGACTGACATGTTAGGCAGGTGGCCTTCCATATAATAATCCATGGATGCAGCCCCTCCCATGGACTTCTGTCATCTTCCATATGTAGTTTCAAGATCAGCTTGACATCATCCAGTCAGCACCAGAGTGGAAAGAGAAGAAAGCAGCCTAACCTCCAGGTGTCAATACAATTTCTACTATGTTCCATTGCCAAGCCCTGGTCCTATGGCCCCAGCTGCATGATACTGTGACTGAAAAATTAGTTTCAAACATATTTTTACATTCTGAGGACCCAAAAAACGTAAAAGAATAAAGCTGAACCTATCTATCCATCCATCCATCCACCCATCCATCCATCATCTATCTATCTCTCTGGTAAAAGCATATAAGTGAATGAAGAATTTACAAGTTTATTTGTTGAATGAATACATTAGCAAATTACTAAAGTTTTATTCTGCATTGAAAGAAGAGCATAATTCATAGCCACGTGGTGGTAACTAATTCTGGCCACTAAGAAACAAATTTTTCATAATCTAGGAAGTAGATCTGAGAAAGAAACCATGAAATCAGTCATTCGGTCAGGAATTCCAGCATATATGAAAAGGCAAAGTACAAAGCATTAAAATAAATGCAATTCAGTAACTTCAAATTTCCACAACACCATCAGGGTGACATTTCTTTTCAAGTTATTTTCATTGTGTTGTACCACCAACCCTTTTTCAGACAGAAGAAAACTTTGATACTTTTCATGCCAAGCTGAGGATGGTTTACAAAAATGTCAAAGGTAGATTTTAAAGAAGGAGGAGGAGAAGAAGGAGAAGAAGGAGGAGAAGGAGAAGAAGGGGGAGGAGGAGAAGGAGAAGGAGGAGGAGGAAGAAAAAAAGAAAGAAGGAAGAGGAAGGTAAGGGATGGGGAAGGACATTATGATGTAATTCACACAGATTGTAAAAAGATGATCTTTTAAGAAACATCAAGAGAGCTATGATTTGGAAATAAAGAGTAAGATCTTTACCCACAGTAGAGAAAAATTTCCAAGATCTCCTGGAAAAAACCTATCTAAAGGTTAAAATGACATTAACACCACAACCATATTTCTCTCTTCAAAACCTCATATAACAAAAAAAGATGCCTTATCTCATAATTCACAAAATTTTACAGCAAAAAATGTCATATAATTTAATACTCATTTTAACCAGAAGTCTTAGAAAGACTCCAAATCTACTCTATAGACACTGCAATCCTGTGGTTTGTTGTAACCAAAGCTCCTTATATACAAACTATTATAGGTCCTTTGAAAAAACAGGTAATGGGAAATACAGAGGAAGGAGACCTAGTTTCTGAAGCAGTAGGCAGTGAAAGGAATCTGGAAACTGCCTGGCAAAGCCTGGAATCAGGAGATATATGCAGACTTCAACAACATAAACTACTGTTCTGTGATCTGTTTGTGGCAGGAACAGACACTGTGGGTCAGGTGAAGTTTCAGGGATGGAACAAGGAAGGGTGACCAAGCCCCATATGCAAGGACCTGGGCTAAGCAGCTATGACCAGGCCACTGCACCTGGGTCTGGGCTAATGGTTTATTATCAAGCCCTACCAGAAATGTGAAGGGGTCAGAGGATGTGGCTGGGAGTTAATTAGGATGATAAGACCACCAGAAGCAGGGTAGGTTTAGGGGCAGATTGAAGGAAAATGAAGAACATGTCCAGCAGTTCTATGTCTCCTGAGGGCCCTAGTTGGTCCTCTGAAGGTTGGGACACTCAACACAATTTTGTCACTTTCTGGTTCTTTGTCTGTGGGTAAATTGTATTCTTGAACCAGGGGAAGGGAAAAAGAAAGTTGCAGCTTCTTTTTTTAAAAAAAATGAAGACTGGGATGTACTAGTTTACATTCCCATCAATTCCATAGAAGGGTTCCTCTTTCCCTGCAGCTTCACCAGCATTTGTTACTGTTTGATTGCCTAGTGATGGCCATTATTTCTGGGGTAAGATGGAATCTTAGTGTCATTTTAATTTGCATTTCTCCAATGGTCAATGCTGTTGAGTATTTCTTCATGTATTTATTGGCCATTTGTATTTCTGTGAAGTGTCTTCATTTCACTTGCCCATTTTTTGATTGGGTTTTTTATTTTGGGGGGTCTTCTTTGGGTTCTTTATATATTCTAGATATTAGTCCTCTTTCTGAGGAATAGCTGGCAAAAATTTTCCCATTCTGTAGATTGTTTTTTCACTCTGTTAGTTGCTTATTTTACTGTGCAGAAGTTTTAAATTTGCTATGATCTCATTTGTTTATTCTCAGTACTATTTCCTATGTAACCAAGGGCTGTTTAGAAAGACCTTGCCTATGCCTATGTCTTCAAGAGTTTTACTTATTTTATATTCCAGCAGGTTAAAGTTAAAGGTACCATATTATAGTGGTATATGCATACTCATGTTTATCAAAGAGCAAATCATAATAACTAAATCATGGAAGCTGCATATATGTCCATCTACAGATGAATGGATAAAAAGAATGTATTTATACATAATGGAGTATTAGTCTACCATAAATAAGGATAAACTTGAGTCATTTGTAGGAAAACAGATGCACTTTGAGACTATAACATTAAATGAAATAAATCAGATGCAAAGATTGAATATCAAATGATTTCTCTTACATGAGAACCCCATATTATAAATAAAGAGCAAAGTAAAAGATAATGGAAAGTAGCAAAATAGGTCTTTCTCAAGTGGGAAGAAGATCAAGAGATGTACAAGAAGGGCAGGAAGAGAAAGGTATGTGTATCAGTCAGGGTTTACTAGAGAAACAGATTTAACACAAGATATACAAATGTACAACAAATTACCTATTTGGCTTACAATGGTCAGCTACAGGGTTAGATGAGGAAGTGTGCAGAGGGTGTCTGTACACTGGAGATTGAAGATCCCAGGCCTGGGGCCTGGAGCTCACAGCAGTGTCCGTGCAAGTCCATATCAAGAGCTGTTGAATCTGCGACGAAATGCTCATGAATCTACGATGAAGGCCAGAGAGCCAACACCAGAATGCTGAAGAGTCCCAGGTGGAAGCCGAAGAGTCTGCACCGGAAGCCAGGAGACGACCAAGCTGAAGGTGAAGACTGGAGTTCCTCCGAAGAACTCGCAGCCAGTCCTTCCTCAGTTCCTTTTTATAGTCTACCAGCTCTGGGGAGGTGGGGGGGGGGGTCCTCTACACCCACACCCTCTGCATGCCTTCCTTTTGCACAGGTTTAGAATGAATACAAATAAGCACCCCGGCTCCCTTCTGAGTCACATAGTTGACCTTCTAAACTTCCCAAATTAACATAATAAACAACATCCCAGAGGGTAAGGGCATGTCCTTTTCACCCCAAGATTTACAACTGCTGAGTTACTTAGCCAAACCTCTAGACTGCCCAAGTTGACACAATGTATCAACCTAACAGTATGCAAAAGAAATTCAGACTTATGGAACTGTGTAGTGTGGAGTGTGCTGGCAGGTGGGGACCTGAAACCCAGTGAAGCAGACTCCAGCAAGCAGGGACCAGCAGCCTGGAAAAGTCCAAAGCAGCAATGAGAATATGAGCCACCAGTTCGTGAGTGAGGTGAATGGGCACTCTGCTCTACCACACAGACATGCAGAACAGAAGTGGGCAGGTGGGACGTCCATCTTATTGGAAAGGGCTTGGGGGAAAACTCCAGCAACAGAATGCCCCTGGGTCACTTTACTGCCAACTTTCCAGAGTGAGATGAGGGAAGGGGCATCCAGTCACAGTAGACTACTGGCAAGTGCTAAGTGTACTAGTGGGAATTTTGCTGAGTGATAGGAACTTGGACCAGCTAGACTCTGATCTAGTGGCCATGAAAATCTAGTGTTAGCTCTAAATACAAAAGATTGGAAGTGTCCCCCTGGTCCGAGACCAGCAGAGCAGCTTCAGCCTAGTAGCATAAGCAGGCAGGCAGCCTTGGCCTGCAGCAGGACAAGGGCGTTCCTCCTGCCCAGTGACCAATGTGTAAGAGAAGTCAATGATGTGGAATAAAGAAAGCTGTGCAAGGTCTGGAAGGAGCTAACTATACAAAGGTCTAGGAGCAAACCTGGACTTTCCCTATCCAAGGGTGACACAGCAACAGAGTACCATAATGATAATCATGATAAGGAGAAATGGACTTCCAGAACTTTGCCCACTTGAGATCAGTCCCAGCCGCACATCCGGAGGCCAAAATCAGCCTCTCACCCAGCAAAAATCCTACTGCAAACTTGGCGGGGTCACACAGTAGATTTCTGGCATCTAACTTGGACATGACCTCAGAACCGTGGGCACCAGTGGGGTTTGATTCCTTTTCTTTTTCTGTTTTTCTTTTTCTGCCTGGTTGGGTTTTTTCTTTTTTCTTTTCCTCTTTTCTTTTTCCCTATCTCTTTTCACTACTTAGGCTTCTAATCTTTCCTTCTGTTTTCTCCTATTTATCTTCTTTCTCTTTCCTCAATTGTCTCTCTTGATTTAATGCTATTTTCATTATCTCTTCTCTTTCTAGATTGCTTCAATATTCTTTGACTTTCTGCAGAATTCTCTCCCTCCTGTGTTTTCCAGCTTCCCAAAACCTGATGGATCATCTTTTGCTCTCCAGCATTGCTTCTACTATATCTGACCACATTCTTGTCTTTATTTTGTCCCTTATCTCCCTTAAAACTCTCCTCAAGGTAAAATAATTCTAAGAGGAAAATCATTACTTGCAAGCTGCTGGTATATGTTGTATTTTGTCATATTACTGTAGAACTTGTTCTTATAGTTAAAGGTATCAGGTCAATAGTTCCCACAGTTTGTCAGTAGCTAGGATGTGCTTGATGCTATTGTTATTGCTAACTGTACTACCTTAGCCAGGATGTTATAAATGTTATTATCAGATTTTCTCCTTTATATGACAACACTGTGAGTGTTGGGGTCATAACCATCACCATAACCCAGTACCAAAGGACTGGGTACTGAGGCAAATAGATAGCAACTTCTCATCCTCAAAAAATGGGGAAGGTAGATTCTTGGGATAGACATAAAGACCAAGAACCACTTATAACTAAAATAAATTCCTGAGGAAGACAGTTCTTAAGGAAGCCTCAGTACTATCTACCATAAGAAATCTATAAAGCATGAATGCAAAAAACAAAATTTAATGAGAACTAGAAAATGAGAAGACGCAGAAGCAAAATGTAACCCCAGACCTCCAGCCCACACAGCACAAGTCCAGAATACAATGAGATAGTGGAAATTGGAAGCCACTCACTGAAACCTTCTGAAATGATAGCAGCATAAGAGAAAAAATAAATGGATGAGGCTATAGAAAAAATAATCTCTCAGGTAAAAAAAAAAAAAGAAATGATGATCAAAATGAAAGACATCAGAGTTGACACAGATAAATATAGAGGAGTTTAGGAAAACAATGGTAATCATGAATACCCAATATAGGAAAGAAATGGAATCCATGAAATAGATCCAAAGAAAGTCCAAGAGATTGAAAACTCCATTGAGATTATAAAGAACAGAATGAAGTCAAAGACAGAATATCAGATTTAGAAGATAGAATTGCAGCTAATGACCATGAAGGATACCTTAAAAATAGAAAGGGACTGTCTTGTTTACTTTTCTCTCGTTGCTGAGACAAAATACCCAACGCCCAAAATGAGGGAAGTAAAGGTTTATTTAGCTTATAGTTTGTGGAGGTTTCAGTCCTTACTTGGCTGGTTCTGAGGCAGAATGGCACATGGCAGAGGGCAAACTGTTCACGGCAGCAGAGCACAGCAAAAGCCACCAGAGCAAAAGGGAAGAATAGCTGCAAGCAGCCTCCTTTTCTTCCCTACATTGTAAACAACCTATCTCACCCAGGGGTCGTGAACCTCTCACACAATCTCCATGCCCTCCTCTTCCATAGGCTCAGGATGTTTACAAAGGAAGCACCCCAGCTTCCTCCTGAGTCACTCAGCTAAACCTCTGGATCCCCCAAGTTGACACAATGTATCAACCATAACATTCCACCCCTTGTCAACTTGGCAACCAGACACATTTTTTTAAACCAGTTTCCAGATACAAAGACATGCTTTTATCAGAACCATAACAGGGACCATGAAAAATCAATCCAACAGCTACAAGATGAAGCAAATAAGAACAACATAAGATAGATTTGAATCAATAACAAAGCTGGAGATAGCACAAATGCCATAAAAAAAAACTCTTCACAGAAATAATGGCATTAAACTTCTCAAACATGGATAAACAATTTGACATATAAATAAGTGAAGCATATAAAACTCCAAACAGCCATGACCAAAATAAATCTATACCATGGTATATAATAATCAATATTCCAGAACTTCAGCAAAAGAACAGAATATTAAAAGCACTTAGAGGAAAGAAACAAATTACCTATAAAGAATAGCCCATGAGAATCATAGCAGACTTCTCAACACAAAACTCTGAAATCAAGGAGAGCTTATGGTAAGGTATTTCAAGTCCTAAAAGAAAACCTGCAACACAGATTGGTGTACCCCACAAGACTATCTTTCAAAATCAAAGGAAAAATAAGACTTTTCCATGAAAACGAACAACTGAAGTAATCCATGACTATTGTACCAGCTGTCAAGAATGCTCTGAAGGGTATTTTAGAAAGAGACCACGATTATAAGAACAACAATAGCAAGAAGCCACCAGTCAGGGTAATTAAACAGAGGGAATGACAGGGAACCAACGAAAGGAAAATAGTATGAGGATAACCCAATACATATATATCATTTATAACCATCAATGTAAATGGTCTCAATTTACCAATCAAAAGAAACAGATTGGCCAAGTTGATCAAGAAGCAAGATCCAAAAATATGTTGCATACAAGAACCACATTTAACTCAAAAAGAAATTCAAAGATTAAAATTCAAATGATGAAAAACAATACTGTATGCAACAGGAATCCAGCAAAAAGTAGGGCAGGTTATTCTATTTGCAGACAATGTGAACTTCAAGTCAATACTGATCAAAAGAGACAAAGAAGGTCACTACATACTTGTTAAGGGAAAACTCCAAGTAGAATAGAAAACAATTATAAATATACATGTACCAGATACCAGTGCACCCAATACAAATACAAATAATACAAATATTAATGGGCATGAAAAATCAAACAGGCACTAACACAACTATAATGGGGGACCTTAATACCCCACTGTGACAAGTAGATATATCAAACTAGAAAAAAAATCAAGAAAGAACTATCAGAACTAAACTCAATCTGTGAACAAATGGACTTAATAGATGTCTATAGAGTGTTTCATCCCACAACATCACAATACACATTCTTTTCAGCTGCACATGGGATATTTTCCAAAATAGAACACATACTGGTCCATAGAATAAGCTTAAGTAAATACAGAGGAATTGAAATGATCCCATATATATTATCTGACCATGGTGCAATGAAAATGAAAATCCATGGCAAAAGAAACCACAAAAACTGCATAAGCATGTGGAAATTAAATAACATGCTCCTGAACAACCAATTGGTCACAGATGAAATTAAAGAAGAAATTAAACAACATCTACAGTCAAATGATAATGCAGATACATCATACCGGAACTTATGGTACACAATGAAAAGAGTTCTAAGAAGGAAATTTATAGTGATGAATTCTCATGTCAGGAAAACAGAATGAGCACAAATAAATAACTTAATATTAAACCTCAAACTTCTAGAGAAAGAACAATCAAACACAAAGCCCACACCCGGGAGAAAATTATAAAGATAAAAGCAGACATGATTGCAATTGAGGCTAAGAAAACAGTACAGACAGGCACTGTGCCACTGAGTTATATCTCCAGCCTATGAAAACAATAGAAAAAATCAATGAATTGAAGAGTTGGTTCTTTGAAAGAATAAATAAAACTGATAAACCTTTAGCCAATCTCATCAAAAAAAGGAAAGAAAAGGCTCAAATTCATTCAATTCAGAACAAAAATGGTTAAATCACAACAGATCCTACAGAAATCCAGAAGACCACCAATACCTACTTCAAGAAACGAAGAAACTCTAAGATAGAAAAGACAGAAGAAGTGGACAGATTCATAGATACATATGAATTGTCAAAACTAAATCTAGAACATATAAAAATTCCAAATAGCCCAATATCAGATAATGAAATTGAAAATATAATTAAAAACTTACCAGCAAAGTCTAGGTATCAATTCACTGTGGAATTTTATAAGAAATTTAGAGAAGATCTAATGCCTCTAATGCTGAAACTGTTAATGAAATTGAAAGGGAAGCAATAATCCCAAAATAATTCCTGGAAGCAAGTATTACCTTGGTACAAAACTCAGAGAAGGACCCAACCAAAAGAAAGAAGGAAAGAAAGAAAGATAAAGAAGGAAGGAAGGAAGGAAGGAAGGAAGGAAGGAAGGAAGGAAGGAAGGAAGAAAGAAACTACAGGCCAATCTCCCTAAAGAACATAGATGCAAAAATCCTCAATAAGATACTGGCAAACAGAATTCAGCAAATCATCAAGAAAATTATACACCACAACCAAGCAGGACTCATTCCAAGGATGCAGCCATGATACAACATATGCAAATAAATAAATGTAATGTACCATATCAACAGAACTAAAGACAAAAATCACATGATTATCTCAATAGATTCACAAAAAGCATTTGACAAAGTCCAACACCCATTCAGGATAAAAAACAAACCCTACAGAGAATTGGAATATATGGTCTTTATCTCAGTTTGATAAAAGCCATCTATGACAAACCAACAGCAAACATCATACTAAATGGTCAAAAACTGAAAACTTTTACTCTAAAATCAGGAACAAAACAAAAATGTCCATTATCACCACTCCTATTCAATATAGTTCTGCAAACTTTAGCCAGAGCAATTAGACAGGAAAAAGGCATAAGAAGAATAAGGATAAGAAAGGAAAAGTAAATTATCATTATTTGCAGATGATATGATAATCTTGATAGAAGATACTCAAAATTCCACCAAAAGATCTGTAGATTTAATAACCATACTCAGCAGTGTAGCTGGGTACAAAATCAACAGCAAGATTTTAACAGCATTCTTGAACATAAATAACAAACTCACTGAGAGAAACTAGGGAAACCACATGTTTTATGATAACATCCAAAAAAAATTCTTAGGAATCAGTCTAACTCAGAAAACAAAAGATCTGCACACTGAAAATTGGAGATTGAAGAAGATATCAGAAAATGGAAAGATATCCCTTACTCATGGACAGGAAGAACCAACATAGTGAAAATGGCGATACTCCCAAAATTGTTATACAGACTTAATAAAATTCTGATCAAAATACCATTAATATACCTCACAGAACTAGAGAAAAAATTCTTAAAATTAATTGGGAACCAGAAGAGACTTAGGATAGCAAACGCAATCTGGGCAACAAAGTCAAGACAGAGGGCATCATAATCCCTGACTTGAAATTATATTACAAAGCTATTGTGATAAAAATAGCATGGCACTATCAGAAAAACAGACCTGAAGATCAATGCAACAGATTATAAGATGCAAAGTAGCTCCAAACCCACTCAGCCACCTTATTTTGACAAAAGGGCCAAACATATTCAGTGGAAGAAAGATAGCCTCTTTAATAAATGATGCTGGAAGAATTAGCTTTCCATATGCTAAAGAGAAACACTAAAGTTGCTGGAAGAGAGAATAGACAGAACTCTTGAAGACAAGTGTAGGGAAAGATTTCATGACCTAAACCCCAATCACATGGGAAATAATACAAAGAAACAACAACTTGGATCTCATCCTATTAAAAAGCTTTCGTACAGCAAAAGAAATCACCAACATAGTGCAAAGACAACTTACAGAGGGAAAGAGTTTTAACCCATTGTCCTTCAAAGGATTTATATCTAGAATGAGCACAAATAAATAACTTAATATTAAACCTCGAACTTCTAGATTCTTAAAAAAATCAGACCTTCCAAATTCAAAGACCAATCCAAAAGTGAGCATCTGAGGTGCATTCATACTTCTCAGATGAAATACAAACAGCACTATGAAAACAATATTGAACATCGCTGGTCATTTGAGAGATTAAAGTTAAAATAATGCTGAGATTCTATCTCATTCCAGAAAGAGTGGCTATCATCAAGAAATCAACAAATAACAAATGCTGGAGGGGCTGCGGGAAAGAAGAACCCTTTTCCCCTGCTGGTGGGAGTGTAGACTAGTGCCAGTACTGTCTAAATCAGTGTGGAGATTCCTCAAAATCTAGGATTAGAGTCCCAGTTGACCCAGCTCTTGCCCATCTCGGTATCTTCCCAGAAGAAGTAAAACCATCATACCAGAGCAAAATACGCACACCCATGTTTATAGCACAGTGTGTAATAGCTAAGTTTTGGAAACAACCCAAATACCCATCAACTGAGGAATGGATAAAAAAGATGTGTCTTTTAAATATATAACGGAGTGCTACTCAACCATAAAAAAGGATAAACATGAGACATTTCTAGGTAAATTCATGCACCGTGAGACCATATTCTTAAGTGAAATAAATCAGAAACACATGGGTAAAATTGCATTGTCTCCCTGGTTTGAGACACTGAAAGAGTAAATAAGAACCAAAATGTACAATAGATATTGTGAGATAGGAAGAAATGGTTCAAAAGGAAAGAGGAACCAGGGAGGGTAGGAGGGGGAAAGATGGAAGGAAAGAAAGGAAAAGGAAAAGTGATTTTTAAAAAAGGATGAATGGAAACAAAGCTTTGTAAATTGGGAGGGGAAGAGGGGTTGAAGGCAGAGGAGGAGGTGGGGGAAAAAGAGGAATCAAAATATATCATATACAGGTACAAATTCTCTGTGATGAATATGGTCTTTATATATCTAAATTGTACCAATAAACTTAATTTAAAATACATGAAAGACTTATGTATACACAGTAATCCTGCACAAAGACTTTAAATATTATGTACTGCAAACATGTTCTACTAATAAAAAAACCAATTTTTTAAAGGGAGGCCAAGGGTGTAGCTTTCTGGTGGAGTTTTTGCCTAGTATGTGCAAGCTTCTAGGTTCAATTCCCAGCACTGCAAAAAAATAAGTTAATTAACATATAGCTTTATGAGTGAATAAAGGGGGACTAGGACAGCTGATGAGGAGGAATACTGAATCTCAGTGAGCTTGTGGCTTGGTAAAGTTTATTCTTTACTCATAAAAATGGTAGAAGGTGTTGAATGCGGCACATGGTCAGCTCTCTGAGTTGGAAGGTGCTGAGCAAGGGGAAGCTCTTGACACTTCCCAGTCACCCCATTTCTAGCACAAACCAACCATTCTTCCAATGTCACTTCACAGGTTAGTTCCACACTTACACTTGATGAGGTCTAGAGTTGGACAGAGATAATTAGGAAAGGGTTTCTGCTGGGCATGGGGATGCACGCCTATAATCCCAGCTGTGTGAGAGGCCAAGGCAGGGGCAATGGAAGTTCTGAGCCCAGCATGGATTACATAGTGAGTTTGAGGCCAAACATGGGGAACTTAGTGAGACCTTGTCTCAGAACAAAGAAAGGACTGTGGATGGAGCTGAAGGGAAGAGCCCTTGCCTGGCATGTGCAAAGCCCTGGGTTTCTGGGCTCGGTCCCAGCACGGAGAGAGAGAGACAGACAGGCGGAGACAGAGACAGAGATTTCTATTTAGATAATATTACAATCTGAACTTATAAGTAACTACCCAAAGTGAACAGTTGTCAAACCCTTCTTTCACAGCCAAGTTCTGTGCTAAATGCTTGACCTATATTACCCATCACACTCTAATCCTTCAGCACAGTTTCCATTATTAGCCCCGACTTATAGGTGAGGACACTGAGGCACAAACCTGCTACAACCATCAGGTGCTGGAATCAGGATTTGCCCTTGGGCAGTCTGTGCTTTGGAACAGCCACTCCAGGTGGATTTCCTGGGGTGAAGGCACCAGATCAAGAGCAAAGGGGAATAGAAAGGAGAAGCACAGAAGACAGTGAGAACAGCTGAGAGAGATTTTGGAATAGGGAGATGGAGAGGGGGAAGTGGCTACTGGAAGGGGAAATAGAGTAAAACTTGTCTTGAGATTAAGATTACCATGAAGTCATCACAGCTGGCTTTATTCATTCATTACGTGCTCATCAGTTAAAAATTCACTGAGTAGCTAGAATTAAACATGTCCTTAAGCCTTAGAGCATCAGTCTAAAATTCAGGTGTTCATACATCTCCACAATCTATGCTCAATAATGAGAGGCATTTGTGACAGAGAGGGATCCCCAGGCTAAAGAGTACAAAAGAACTACGGGGGGTTTTATCCTGAATGCAGGGATTGCGTTTTGCCAGCCTCTAGGGTGTGAGGTTTGATACTATGAGACAAGGGAGGACTTCAGGGTCTGCACAGAGCAGGTGGGGCGTCTCTCCGCACCACAGCGGAAAAGCAGGGCCCCGCTCCTGTGCATCAGTCTCCCTCCTCTGATCCCAGCCAAGCGTGGACAAGGCTGAACAAAAATTTACAGTCAATTATTGGAGTATAGAAAGAGGATGTGGAAATTCAGCCACAGGGAATTTCTGACATTACAAAGTTCTAAAATTATTTTTGGTTTTGTGTGTAGTAAGAGGATCCCAAAATTAGCAGCAATTTCTTAGGAGGTGCTGAGTCAAGTGCTTTTAACTACTGCCTGATATTTTCAAATCAATTTCGTGAGTCTGTAGGAGTTTAATGGCCTACGGTAAGTAGAAAGCAGTAAATACAATTATTTATGACTTGTGGTAGACAAATTTTAAAGAAACACAGTCCTGGCATTGTAAAGAAGGAGCTTCTTGTCTTTTGAAGCATTGATGTAAACTGCCATTGCAGTGGGGTATAGTGAGCAGGAGGACACACTTGCTGTGGTACGGTGGCCTGCAGGTGCCTCTGAGAGCCAGATAACCCGGAACAGCAAGGGGAAGGGAAAGGAAGGGCAGGATGGGAGATGGGTAGACACCAAGAGTCACTCACTTTCCTTAAGTTCTGGTCCTCCACCACCAGCCCTCTCTGCCATTATCATCAGGCCTGATTCCCTCTGTGTTGATGGGCTGTGTATTTCTGCTGTTTGAGAGAAAGAAGAGAGTTCACAGCCGCCTCAAGCTGAAGTTGCTTTACATTAATGCCTCACTTCTGCCACTTGTTTCTCCTCAAATATAAAAATAGTATGTGCATTTAAACATATAAAAATACATAAAGGGGCAAAAAAGAAAGTCTTTCTTGAAATCTCAGTATCTGTTAGACTGTCCTGTAAATTAAAGGCCCATGCATCTTGTTTACTAAGTTCTGTTTGCAGACCCAGAATAGTAACCAGCATATAGTAAATACTCAATATCATTCTCGTATTTTGAATGAATAAATCGATGCTGAATGACCATACCTTAATATCTAATAATACATTACTCTCTACTTTTTAAAGCATGCATTAGATAAATTTGTGCACACAATTTTTCGCAAGGATTTTTTATAGTTGTAAAATATATATGCTATAAAATTTACCATTTGAATCATTTTCAAATGAACAGTACAATAGCTTGCGGTATATCTGGAATATCATCCAACCACCACTACTATCCATTCCCAGAACTTTCTCATTACCCTGTACCGAAGCTCTGTACTCCCCCTCAAAGGAAGCTCTGTACTCAGCCCTTGGTAAACTCTATTCTACTTTTCCTCTATGAATTTGCCTTTTGTGGGTACCTTGTACAATGAAGTCACACAGAATTTGTCCTTTTGTGTGTGTCTTATTTCACTTTGCATACTGCTTTCAAGGTGCATTCATGCAGAATAAAGTAGAATTTCATTTCTTTTAGGAGTGTTACCATTCCACTGGCTGTATATGCAACGTTTTGTTGATCCGTCCATCTACTGGTAGGGACTGGTTTATTTCCAATGCTTATAGTTCTACATCTCCTTTTTTCACTTTTTAAAATATCACAAACTTTCCTGCATCTCACTCGATTGTCTGCAGGAAACATTACATCTGCTTGTGTGATAGTATCACCATAGGTATATAATTAGTATCCAGTCATATTCCTGTGTTTGAACATTTAGGTTGTTTCAAAACTTTGCCACTGTAAATGAATCTGTGGCACCGTCTCTCATAAACTTGGTCAAATATGTAACTGATATTTTCTAAGGATTCCCAGAGGCAATTCTAGCTTTCTTCCTTTGGCTGACTGTATGACATTCAAATACCTGTACACTTTCAATATGCTTGCTGAATAACTTTCTAGAAAGGTTGTATCTGTTTGTGCTCTTCCACTTGTGCCTGAGAAAGTTTATTATAGGCTAGTCAGCCACGAGGGTTACATTTAAAATACCCTTGCTAACTTGACTGATGAATGGCATCTGATTGGCTACCTAACTTTCCTCAGACGCTTTCTCTAAAAGCTACAAGATTCTTCACAGCAGCTCTGACATGAACAGTGGAGGAATCAGCAGCGGAGAGAGCAGGATGTCAAGTGCTAGGGCAAACAGACAGTGGGAAGTGGGCATTAGCCAGATGCAGGTATGGTTAGGTTGTGGATCTGTTTAGAGTCTACCTGCTTTTGTAAGTAATGGAGTACTTTCAAAGCTCACCCCTCTGCTCACAGTTTTTCTCATTATAAACTTAATCCCTGTTTCTGTCCTTAGCATTTACAGCCTGGTGGCAGCTCATCTAAAATTTTGAATGACTTCTGTTTAATTCCTTTCTCTTTCCTTCATTGGGTGTTATTAGTTATTTGGGGTTTTTTGTTCAGATAAGCAAATTAAACTCAGACAGGCTAAAAACTTTTCAAGGACACTCAAGAGTGAAGAAACTAAGCTATCTAAGATTTGAGGCTATCTGATTATAAACCTATGCTGGTTTTTACTACACTCTTTGTACAAAAGCTATACATACTTGAAAATACATACTGGTAATTCGTGTCAGGTATATAAAGAAGAATTCTGAATCCTTTCACTTTACCTGGGCACTTTTCTTTATAGCATCACTTTAAAAAATAGATCAACAAAGTAGCCAAGTGAGTTAGTAGGTGTTAGAATTTTTTATTTTTAATGTTTGAAATTGGAAAGTATGATGGAAAGGAGCAGAACCATCTAATCTTGACTCTATTTTTGCTGTTTGCTAGATGTTTGACATTGATCAGTTCATCTAATCTCTCTGGGCTTTGCTTATTGTAACTTTCTTATTCACAGAGATTCTGCGAAGATTAAATGTGATGATATGTGTGAATCTGGCAAAGTGCTTTAGGTGACCCATGAAAATGTTTGAAGTTACATGATGATATGACAACTGACAAAAAGGACAAATGGGGACGTCTGGAGAGAAACAGACCAGATTTATTACTAGAAAAAGAAATATTTTTAAAATGTTTTATTGAAGTAAAATATGTATTTTTAAAAGTGGGCGTATCATATTTGCACACTCAGTGAAATATCTCCAAGGGATCATACTAGTGTAACCTTCTCCCATGACAAGAACTAGAACACAGCCAGCAACACAAAAAGTTCCTATGCTCCTTACCAAATATGATCCTCACTTTTCCTACTAGTAATGATCTTGACATTAACCACCAATGAACTGAGTTTTGGCTATTTTCATAGAAATAGAACTTGACTCATTCACAGTGTATAGAGCATGAAGCATCATGTTGTGGATGACACTTGGCATAATTTTCAATGAAAAGAAAAAGCCATTCAGAGAAAAAATCATTTATATAAAATTATGTTTTCATTCATAGAAATTATTACTATCAACATAGCCATATGTCAATCTCTTAATGATACTATGTGCTTTAAAAATTCTTCCTTACCTCAAAGCAGTCTATTCTTTTAGATGTTTTATGGTTTGTATATAGCATTAGATAGGGATCATTTTATTTTGTCCTATATGGAATTCATTTGATCTGAAATATTTAAAAGGAAGATTTTCAAAAAAACAAACAAACACTAAAGGGCTGGGGATATAGCTCAGTGGAATAAGCGTTTGCTTAGCAAGCGCAGGGTCCTGAGTTCGGTCCCCAGTACCGCAAAAAAAGTAAAATAAAATAAAAGGAAGATTTTCCTTTCCACACTACCTATCAATAGCATCTCTGACAGAGATTAAATGTTCATATATGCAGTGGAGTGTTTCTGCATTTCAGTTCTATCCTATAGGTTATTTGACTGTTCTTGCACCAATACTATGTTTTCTTAATTGTGGTAACTTTATATGTTTTCTTATCCAGTAAACTAACTCTTCTTATTTGTAATTCTTTAGATTTCCTGATAAGTTTTAGATTTTCCCCAAAATCTTGTCAATTACCATGAAAAATAAATTTGGGATTTTTAAAATATATAGATCAATTTATGGAGATTAATATAGTCTACATTATGTTGTAGGACTTACTGTTCTATAAACACAGTACGATGTTTCACCGATTCTGTTTTCTAATTGCTCTTACTAATATTGAATGGTTTTGTTGTAGAGATCTTACATATTTGTAGCTGGTTTATGTCTATTTAATCATTTTAATGCTATTATAAATGATATATTTTAAAATTTTTCTTTGCTTGTTCTTAGCATAAAAAATATGAATTAAGTTTTGTGTACGGGCTTATCAGACAACTTTGTTAAACTTAGTAATTAAATTTAATAGTTTATCTATAGATTCTACTGAATTTTCCACATATATCAGCTTACTCATTCTTATGGCTTGTGTCCCGATGTTCCCCCAAGGCAGGCTTTTTGGAGGTGGCTGAATCTAAAGTTTTAGCATTTAGCTAGAAAGTACTTAGATGGTTTCCCCTTCATTCTGTTAATAGACGAATCTGCCTATTTTTCAAATGTTACACCTGGAATGTTAAACATATGAGCCTTTTCTGAAAGTATTTAATCAGGACACATAGGCACATACACAGATAGAATTTATTATAAAGTAGATGTAGAGAAATTGAAAGTGTAAATAAGAACCAAAATGTAAATGGTTTGATCAATCTTGCATTCTTACATCTGGTAATCTGAGAAGGTGTGTCATACCTCAAAGGCATCTGCACCAAGTGTGAGTTTGGATACATGTTTATATACACAAAAATTACTCCTGGGCTATAGGGAACTGGTATAATTATCATGCTTATCAACATTTTACCTGCGTTCTTGAAGTAGGCCAGTTTTCTCACAAAATATTCACCATTTTAGACATTTTTAGATTTGTTTTTCAAAAGCAATAGCATCTGAAAAATTGGTTTAAGTGTTTTTGTTTTAGGTTTGGTAGTAGTTGTTTTTAATATTACTGTGAAACATGATGTTATATTGTCCTGTAACTTTCCTTTCTTATCTTCTTGTCAGATTTGGGTATCAAAGTAACAGTGGCCTCAGAAAGTGTAATATGAAGTACTTTCCCCTTTGTGCGCTCTGAAAAAGTTTATTTAAAATTAGCATTCTTTCTTAAATATTTGGTGAAATTCACCAGTAGAGACTTCTAGGTCTGGATTTTTCTTTATGGGAAGTTTAAAAGTAAATGTTCTGTTTTGTTCCAACTTTTCTGCAAGGCTGTGCCATGATGTCTGAGCTGGAGCACTACACATTTTTCCCTGTAGAAGCTGGTTTTGTTCTAGATTCTGCCAGTGAGGAGCTCCAGAGGAAAGCTGGTAGGTGGGAAGAAGGGAGACAGATCTGCTCTTTGCTGTGGCTAGATGTGGACTTCCTGTTCTGGTCTATATCAGCAGCCTCATTTCCCCATTCCACCCAACGGTTGTACTTTGTTCCAGATGCAGTTTGCAGCTCTCCTGGCCTTTAGAAACCCTCCCTCTTTGTACTCCTGCAGAGATGCCAGCACCAGCCACTGGCCCCTTATTGTCAGTAGTCTGGACATCTGCTCTGTGGGACTCACCTCAAAGCTTCTAGGTCCTAAATATGCCAACACCTTCCCTTTGTTACTCCAGCCCTAGGGGAGGATGGTGCTCCCTGCAAACTGATTTAACCTATACAATATGGTATTCTAGGTTTCTATTCTTGCCTTGTCAGTTACTTTAAGATGTAGAATAATGGTTCTCCAAAGATATCCACATCCTAATCCCTAAAACCTGGGTCTGTTATTACCTTACATGGCAAAAGGTGCTTTGTCAATGTAGTTAACTTACTTGAGATGGAAAAGTTATTCTAGATTACCTGCCCCTCCCCAGTGTCACTGCAGGGTCCCTAAGAGAAGGAGGAAGAGAGTCAGAGAAGGAGATGCAATCATAGAAACTTAGGCTGGTGCCGTGGGGTGGTGGGCACAGGACAAGAAATACAAGCAGCCTCTAGAATCTGCAAAAAGCAAGGAAACACCTTGCTGCCTACCTTGATTTAGCGCAGGGAAACTAACTCTGGACTTGCAATCTTCTGCAGTAGTGCATTTGTGCTACATCTAATTCATTATAGATGCAATAGAAAAGTACCGCAGAAACTCAGTCAATGACACTTGGTATGACATTCTTTCTGCTACAATAATTGCTATGGTTTGTGCCTCCTGACTTGATTTTTGCTCCCAGGGCACCACATTTGGAGGATTATGAAGTAATATATCTGTGCTATGTCACCTAATTTGTTATAGAAGCAATAGGCAAGTACCACAGGTCCCAAGTTAATGAAATTTTGTATCAGATTCTCTCTTGTTAAGTAATTGCTGTGATTAGTGCTTCCTGATTTGGATAATTTTCACCCCATTTGGAGGCCAGGTTATATCTATGTGACAGATGGAGAGAGAGAGAGACAGAGACAGAGACAGAGAGAGACAGGGGCACAGACAGAAAGAAGAATCATTGGCTCAGTTGTGATCATGTGATGATCAGCAATAAAATTAGTTAAATTAACTTAATCAACTTAGTGTAAAACAGTTGAGTGACTGAAGGTTATAAAATAGAGCTCTCCTACCTAGAAGGCAATGGACACAATCTATCCCATTTTTGGATATTTATTTCTCTCATATTATAAACATCTTTTGTAGACAGTTTTGAATTCTAATTGCTTTCTTGTGATAAATACAGTAAAACCTTAGTTTATGAGCCTAATTCATTCTGGAAACAGGTTTGTAATCCAAAACACTTGTATATCAAAGTGAATTTCCCCATAAAAGGTAAGGAAAACACAGATGAGTCATTCCACAACCCAAAAATATTCCTATAAAATGATTACAATACTGTAATACAATACAAAATAATAAAACAAATTCAAAATATAAAGAAAAATAAATTAACCTTTGAAAGCCTTCATGGCTGGTGTGAAGGAGATGAGAGAGGAGGGTTATTGTGTAGGATAATGTTCAGTATCAACAAAGGAATCACTTCTATCTACTAGTTCAATGGAATCTTTTTCTTTTCGTGCAACTTTCACAAGGAACCTATCCAATGACACCTGCTTTTGCCTCCTTTTGAAGATTTCATGGAAATGTGACATTGCATTGCTGTTAAACAGATTCATCACTTGCATAGCTACATCCTTAGATTTTTCAACAAAATTTTATAATGTTTCTGCATTTACAATCTCTCCCTAATCTCATTGGAAATAAGGGATTTTGCTTCCTTTTTCTCCTCCTCCTCTGCAGATAAGATCATCTCCAAAACCTCTTGTTCTTGGGATATAATCACCCATAATCCTGCAGAGAGAGCAACAGAGAGAGAGGAAACAAGGAGAGAGAGAGAGACAGAGACAGAGAGAAAGACAGAGACAGAGGGACAGAAACAGAGAGGAGAATCATTGGCTCAGTCATGATCTTGTGACATTCCGCGCCATTTACTACTATTGCAAGACATCACTAGTTCATCAAGTTAAATTTTATTAGAAATGCTTGCACTCACAGAGTAAGTAACTCACAATCCAAGATTTTCCTGTATTTAAAATGTATTTTCCAGGTGTGTCCATTTACCTATAAGAGCCTTGATTATATGTGTTTATCTGTGTAACCAATGTGAAGATCTCAATTTGTAATACAACACCCATTGTTAATTTCCTATCACTTTGTCTGAAATTCTGCATTACTTGTATTGTTTTTGTTATATTGTAATTGTATGTGTGTTTGTTAATATGTTTTCATTCTTTTATCTTTAAAATAAAAAAATTAAAATGTACTTTCCTGTATTTTTAATGCATTAAAACGATTTATGTGTTTAAAGGCATTTTGGTATTTACTTCCAATTGTTTTTCAGAATTGCAGTACCAACTTGTGCTTCCACTATCACAGACCCATTTTCCTGCATCACTGCTAACCTAGGGTATTAATATTCTGTGAAATATTTGTAGCTGTTTGAGTGGAAAAGTAACTTGTAATTTACACTTTTTCTCGCATTTTTCACATTTTTATTCAGGGCTAATCTATAAAGTTGTTAAAGATGCACCAAGAAAAGTGAAACCTGTTTTCTCTTCCTTTTTAACAAAGTGACTTGCACAGTGGCTGATTGTTTTCCACATGCTTCCACCAAAGGGGCTTAGTAACCAAGTACCCAAGGAGTCTCACAGCAAAATAGGTTTGCTAAGAGATGACCCTTGTGCCTAACTCTTTGCTCCTTGAACTGAAACCATGGTCTTTTACAAGACATGTATGGTGTTTTAAGGCTGAAGAAATACATCTCCATTATATAAAAAAATATATCATTTTTATCCATTCCTCAGTTGATGGGCATTTGGGCTATTTCCAAGGTTTAGCTATGACACACTGTGTGGCTATGAACATGGGTGTGCATATATCACTGTGGTGTGATGCTTTTAGTTCTTTTGGGAAGATACCCAGAATAGCTGAGTCAAATGGGATCTTTACTGCTAGTCTTTTGAGGAAACTCCCCTCTGCTTTCCACAGTGGATGCACCAGTCTACACTCCCAGCAGCAGTGGAGAAGGATTCCTTTTGTCCCACAGACCCACCAGCTTTTGTTATTGGCTGATTTATTGATAGTAGCCATTCCTTCTGGAGTGAGACAGAATCTCAGCATTATTTTAATTTGCATCTCTCAAATGACCAGTGATGTTGAACATTTTTTGTAATATTTATTTGCTGTTTGTACCTCTTCATCTAAGAAGTATCTATTTATTTCAGGTGACCATTTTTGGATTGGGTCTTTAAATTTGAAGAGGTCTGATTTTTAAAAATTCTGTATATGTTCTAGATATTAGTATACTATTCAGCCATAAAGAAGGATAAACTTGGGATGTTTAAAACTAAATGGATGGACCCTGAGATCATACTCTTAAGTGAAATAAATCAGGCACATATGTGGAAATACTGCATTGTCTCTCTGATGTGAGAAATTGAAAGTGTAAATAAGAACCAAAATGTAAATGTTTGATCAAACTTGCATTCTTATATCTGGTAGTCTGAGCAACTTTGTTGAAGATAACAATATATAATATAATAACACTATTAATTCCTGACATTTTGTTCCTAAAACATGTATCATTTTTATTGTTTTTGGTTTGTTTTGTCTTTGTCCATATTGGTATTTTGCTATTGCTCTTTTTTATTATTCTCTTTAAAATAAAATCATTTTTACCAAAAAATAAAGAACCTAAAAGTATCATATATACTATGAAGTAGGAAGAAATTACTCAAAAGGAAAAGGAATGGAGGAAAGAAAAACAAAAAACGAGAAAGGAAGGATAAAATGGAAACAAAGCTTCTCAAACCAGAAGGAAAGAGAAGTTGGAGGGAGGGGAGGGAGTGGGAAAAAAAGAAGAAGATACATCATGCACAGGTACAAATCCCTATGACGAATGTGATCATTACGAACATCCAAGTTGTACCTATAAATTTCATTTAAAATACAAAGATATGAAATCCACACACACAAAATGAATACATCTCCTTTAGGCAAAGCTCACTTAATCATGAAAGGTGTTTTGTTAATGGGAATTTGTTGGAGTGCAGACAATGTCTAGAAATCATAATGTGAAAATGCCAGCTTCGTGAAAAGCAGTTCCAATAGCGTGAAGTCCTCCAATATCTGGGCCAAAGGTCACACAAAGGCAGGTACTTTGTAACTGCGAAACGATGAAAAAGATTTCTTTCTTTTGTAATACCTGATTGGTGGCTCGAGGTTTCTTCTTGATGCCTTCCAGCTATCTCTGCAGCTGATGCAAAATGATGTAGCATCTGTCTACTCAAAGTACTGTAGTTGGCCTTATTCACCATTGTCTATTCCGCCCCAGAGTTTAAGTTGGCCAATGCCACACTCGGGTTGAAAGCTCTTAGGATGTTAGAAAATTTCAAATCATGGCTTATTATGACTTTGAACTCCAAACGTGGCACTTTATAACACAGTTAATAATGTACTTCAGTTTTCTCTATAAAAACAGACATTATTGTATTGCATATGGCATTTATTTCTTTCAAAAGAGAGGAAAATATTTTCCAAATCAGGTAGTATACTGAAGGTTGTAGAGGAGTGTGTGCTTTTTGGAATTTAAGTGGAATATGGGACAAGGAATGAGGGCAGAATGCTGGCAAAATTAAGAATCCAAAGCAGTTGGTGGGGGGAGGGGAGGGGTAACAAAATATGCAAGTCACAATAAACCACTTCATTTGTAGCAAAAATATCTTCAGAGGTGTTGACACCAGGATGTCTTATCCTCCCCCAACCCAACACATGGCCTCAGTGATTATCTTTCAAATGTGGCACTTGCACTGCTGAGCAGAGTCAACCCTTTCAGCGCACAGCATAAGCCTTATGTGTTAGAGCCAAGAGGAACCTGACAGTGTGGCTGTGGGATAACACAGCCCAGAGACCAGGCATGGGCCGGACCCGCCCTCCTCCAGGGCCTCTCCCTCCACCCACCCTGGAGCCGCTCCTGCCTCCTGTCCCGTGGCTCCTCCTCTACGGGAGCAGGAAGAATTCTAGATACATACGTCAATATATCTGTAGGTGAAAACACAGAGGAGATATGGGACTATAAATAAAACAAGATTTGTGTGAAAGAATAATTGTTAAAGTTGGGGGTGGCTACGTGGAGGTTGTTGTACTATTCTTTTAACTTTCTATGTTTGAGAATTTTCACAATAGTGTATACACTGTATTTTTGTAAAAAAGAGAAAGGAGGGAGGAAAGGAATAAGGGAAGGTATGGGAAGGAAGGAAGGAAGGAAGGAAGGAAGGAAGGAAGGAAGGAAGGAAGGAAAGAAGGAAGTACATTTTGTGATGTGTCTGAACTCCCCATTAGTAGTGTTTGAAGAAAAAAACAAAACACACTTGATTACAGAACGACCTTCCCATAGATGAATTTTCTAAGAGCTGAAGTTATCCAGCCTTCACTTATTTATCCATCTGTATAGCCACTCATTCAACAAATATTAACTGAATTTTTTGTGTGCCAGGCCCTATGTAAGCACTGGGGACTCTGGGGCTGGGGATAGATCACCCACTCCCTACAGAGCTCTCGTTCTCCTGGAGGGTACGGCCAAGCACACTGGATAGAAGTGTGGCCACACAGTAGCACACGGGCTTGTCTGCAGGGACCACTGACCAGTGAGGAAATGAATGAGTGAACGAAATCAGATAAAATGAGCTCTTATTTCCCATCCAAATATGCAACTCCCTTGTTATATGACACACAGAGTATTTACTATTTTGAAAGAACAAGAAGGGACTAAAGTCAAATGGCTCTGCTTGGTTGAAGAGTGAGTTGGGTTTGTCATGTTGAATTTATAGAACATTCTTCCTCCAAGAAAATATGTGACCATGGGTAGGATAGTTGGCAAGAGTACATGGAAAAAGGTGAACCAGAGGAAGAAAATTAGCTTATGTTTTCATTAAAGTCTTTCTAGTTTATAAAGCAGGAGAAAAAATACAAGCCAAAGGCAGAATTCCTGTTAAGACATATTTTTCAAGAAAACACTTTGATGATACAAAATTGCAGTTAGACAAGCAGAATGAGTTCAAGAATGCTATTGTACAACACATGGTGGATGGGATGGGGTGAGGGAACTTGGTAACATAAAATAGCCCAGAGATCTGGGTTACAGTTCACCCGACTTGCTCTAAGACTTTGAGGGATATAATGAGCTTCTCTGAACTTTTGAAAATATAAACTAATGGTGGTGTTTGGTAAATTGCTCTGGAGTCCCACTAGACCCCTAATTCTCTATCCTATTTATGGATCTTTCCCCCATATTTCTCTGTGCTTTCATAGCAGACAATTTTCCCATCTCAGGACATTTGTACATGTTGTTCCCTTTGCTTGGATTGGCTTTTGTCTCAATCTTCACATGGCTGAATCCTCCTCATATGATAGGTCTCAATTTCACCTTTTCAAAAAGGCATTTTATCAAAGCCCTGATTGCTCTATCCAAATTAAATCCCTTGTTGCCTTTGTTTCCTTCATAGTTCTTATCATGCTTCCCAGCATTTCACCTAAAATTACAACTTAGTAAAGCAGGAGCAATGCCTGCTCTGTCTCTGGTGTCTAGGTTCTCACAAGGCTGTATTGAATGATTTAAAAAATCCCTCATGCCAGGCATGTTGGTGCATGCCTATAATCCAAGCACCAAGGAGGCTGAGGCGGGAAGATTGGAAGTTCAAGTCCTGCCAGGCAACTCTGTAAGGTTGTCTCAAAAAAGTAATAATAAAGCGTCTGCAGCTGTAGCTCCGTAGTATAGTGCCCTTCTACCCTAGTATTACTCAATCCCTCTATTAGTCCCTGGTGTCAGAAAAAGGTCTTTCATTTCGTCAGAGTCTAATTTCTTGCATTGAATAGGAGTTGCATACATGACCTTGAAGACCCCATCTCTAGTTTACACTACTTTGGCACAATTCCTCCACCCTCACACCCGTTCTGTGAAGAGAAGGGTTGCTGCACTTAGGCTGCTGCACGCTTAGGTGATTGCAAATGTGGGGGTGGATTTTGGAGGCAATAAGTGGTTTCCAAATCCGGATGTTTCCAAGATGCAAGCTCCCACAGGACACTGGCTTTTCTGTCTGCATAGAGTTTTTGCAAAACCAGTAATTATTTTTAGCAGTTCATTCAACTGACATATAATTCCGCTGGGACTGAAGCGGCAGAGTTGACAATAAGTTTGCTGGTTATGTGTTATTTGGGCACATTCTGCACAAATTTATTCTCTAACAGACCTAGAACTATCTTTGTTTAGATCTCTTTCTTTGTGTGTGTTTTTTACCCACTTCTTCTTCTGAATTGCACTAAGGAGGCTTCAGCTGTCTTGACTTAGCAGTTGCCACTTTGGGCCTCTTCAGCCATGGGCTTGTCTGCCATTCATTTATCCTGGCATCATCCAGGCAGATAGTAGGACTGAGGAAAAGCTTTGGGGGAACATGCAAAGTTTTAAAATTGCTTAACTAGATTTTGCAAATCAATGATTATTCAGAAAATGTTTTCTTGGTCTTGGTTTCATCCAATGTTCTCTCTTCTTGCCTTCTGCTGATTTCAGAACCCTGACAAGACTGTAGAACCACAGAACATGGAGGGTCAGCTGTGGCTGTGGACTAGATCCACTCCAGAAATCAATTGTGCAGATGGTGACAAAAAGACCTAAACTTTGGGGCAATTTGCCTAGTGCACAAGGCCAGGGCATGGTCACGAAGGGAAGAAAACCTTGGTATACTCTACCCTACTCCATCTTCATGTTGCTCTGGTGCCCCTCACGGTCAGGCTCTTGTCCCAACAGCTCTGCACCTCACCTGTCAGCTCCAAGCCACGATGAAGGCCGGAGTTTCTCTTTGCAACCTGAATCAGGCTGCCCAGTGAAGAGGAAGCTTCCCATGTCTACTAGTTTTCCAGGGCTGCTGTAACGGAACCATGAACTGGGTGCTTGAGCAATAGATTTTTTTCTTTTTGTCTTGGAGGCTTGATGTCCAGGACAGACCGGGTATCAGCGGGGTTGGTTCCTTCTGAGAACTACGAGAAAGAATCTACTCTCTGCCTCTTCCAGCTTCTAGAGGCCCCAGGAAGTCCTTGGCTGTCATGGTGCAACTCCATTCTGTGTCTCCATCTGCGCATATCCTTCTTCTCCTTGTGTGTTCTTTACCTTGTTTCCCTCTGTGTCCATATTTCCTCTTTTTTATAAAGACACCAATCATGAAATAAGGCCCACTGTAATGACCAGTTTAAAATTGCTTACCTCTATAAAGAGCCTATTCCTCAATAGTATCGCATTCTGTGGTCCTGAAGATCAGGACTTCACAGCTTTGTTTGGGGGTGCGCAATTGCACCATGACACCCCCAAAAGCACTTTCTCTACCCACTGAACTGAGCTGCAAAACTACCAGGTGACACTGTGAACAAGGAGTAAACAGATACACAAGAAGGTTAAGGGATTCTTCATAAACAAACATGGAGTTTAAATAAATAAACAGATAATAGCTTAAATTAAAAAGTAATACTGTTGTTGTAGTGGTGGTTACTTATTTCAACATTGTCCCTGACCACTTTTTTGTCATTCATTCAGTAATAAGTCATCACAGGTTTTAAATATGTGCTAGGCATTGTTCTAGGGGCTAATTAACAGAATAATTAACAAAACATATGAAAATTCTGATCCTTTCTGCTATGATATGGGATCATGGTGTCTGGTGCAGCGAAGTTCAGAGTTGTTAGGGCATTTAAGAGGTACTGGTTGAGTCACAGGGGCTTTATTCTTGAAAGAGACTCATGTAGCTCTTGTGGGGCCCCAGTCTCTATCTAGCTTCCTGTCTCACCATATGAACACACACACACACACACACACACACACACACACACACATACTCCTACCATTGAGATGTCATTGGCTTGAGGTTATATCATAGCTAAGCTGATGCCAGCACCATGGCCTCAGACTAAGAGATTTGTAATCCAAATAAACTTCTTTTCTTTAGAAAGTTCCCAGTGTCTACTATAGAACCATAGTTAAAAAAAAAAACCACCAGCCTTTATCAGCATAAAAACCTACATACAAACCAATGAAACAGAATAGAGGACCCATAAAGAAATCCACACATCTTCAGCCAACTGATCTTATCTTTATTTTAAAGAGAATAGTAAAAGTAGCCAACTGATTTTTAACAAAGGTACCAAAAACATATACTGAAGAAGAACAGTCTGTTCAACAAATGGTGCTGGGAAAACCAGATATCCATATGCAGAATATCAAAATCAAACTCCTGTTTCTCACCTTGTACAAAAACCCAATGCAAAATGGACCACAAGTCTTAATGTAATACTATATCTGAAACTTTGAAACAACTGACCTTATACAAGGGAAATACCTCAAGATACTTTCATAAGCAGTTGGTCTTCTGGATAGCATTTCAATAGCTCAGAAAATAAAAGTAAGAAGTGACAAATGGGATTACAGCAAATTGAAAAGGTCCTGTAGAGCAAAGGAAATAATTTACAGAGTGAAAAGGCAGTCTGCTAAACGGAAGGAAAATCTTTGCTAGCTGTTCGTCTGATAGAAGATTAGTATCCAGAACAAATAAGAACTTAAAAAATCCCTTCACAGCAGAAAACCAAATAATTTGAGGAAAATGAGCAAATGATCTGAACAGATACTTCCCAAAAGAAGTACAAATGTCCAACAAGTATATTTTTAAATGCTCAATATCTTTTTACATTGTTTATTTGTACAATTCAGATAGACATAATGATCACATTCATCACAGGGAACTCGTACCTGTACATGGTATGTCTTAGTTTCTCTTTTTTCCTCCTGTTGCCCTCCTTCCTCTTAACCCCCCTTTCCCCTCCTTATTTACAAAGCTTTATTTCCACTTTATATTTTTCTTTATCCATCTGGGAAAAGCAAATCAAATCTAAACTGAGACTCCACCCCAGTCAGCATGCCAGTTATCCAAACAAACAAACACAACCTACAAATTCTGGCAAGAATATGTAGAAAAAAGAATACTTCCAAGGGTGCTCTTAGTGGAATACAAAATTGAATATGCACTATGGAAAAGAGCATTGAGACTCCTGAACACTAACACTTCAACTACGAGGATTCAGCTGTACAGTACTACTCCTAAGTATATATCCAAAGGAAATGAAGACAACACACAAAAAAGATACCTGCCCATGCCTGTTTATTGTGACACTATTCACAATAGTAAAGATATTGAATCAGTCTGGATGGCCATTAACAGGTGAATAGATAAAAGATTTTTAAAATATGGTATCTATACAGCATGGAGTATTACTTAGCCAAAAAGAAGAATGAAATCGTGTCATTTGTAGGAAAATAGATGGAACTGGAACGCATCATGTTAAGTGATAAAAACAGCTCATAGGAAGACAAGTATTGCAAGTTTCCCTTCATATATAGAAACAACAACCAAAAAAATGACCTGGAAACAGAAGAGACTACTAGGGATAGAGAAGGAATTGAGGGACGGAGGAAAAGGGTAAGAGAAGGAAGGGTGGACATGACCACAGCATAATACACTCATTTATGGAATGTGTCAGTGAAGCTCATTGTTATGGTTGATATTGTGTCAACTTGGGGAGTCTAGAGGTTTGGCTGAGAGACTCAGCAGGAAGCCATGGTGCTTACTTTGTATATTTCCTAAGTCTGTGGAAGAGGAGGGCGTGGAGATTATGTGAGTACTATACACCTCCTGGGTGGGGGTAGCTTGTTTACAATGTAAGTGAAGTAGAAAGAGGCTGCTTGCCCGTCTTTCTTCCCTTTTGTTCTGGTTGTTTTTGCTGTATTCTGCCACCATGAACGTTTGCCCTCTGCCATGTGCCACTCTGCCTCTGAGCCAGTCAAATATGGACTGAAACCTCCACAAACTGTAAGCTAGATAAACCTTTCCTTCCTTCATTTTGGGTGTTGGGTATTTTGTCTCAGCAATGAGAGAAAAGTAACCAAGGCACTCATTAACTTGTATGACTAACACATCTTAATAATTATAATAATAGGAAGAAAAAAATAAAGAGTCCAGCCTCAGGTATTTTGGTATAGTAACAGAAAGTACACTAACTTATTCATGGAACTTACATTTTAGTTGCAGGAGATAGATGTAAATTAAATAAGTAAGTATGTCAGGTCACAGTACATAGAATGAAGAAAAATAAAGCCAGGAAATGTAACAGGGGATGCTGAAGGAAAGAATAATCCAGTTCTAGGTTGGGTGGTGAGGGAAGAGCTGACCACAGCAGCGCTAGCTACACAGTAGTAGGTAGGAGGTGATGAAGGCATGCCATGGACATGAGTGGAGGAAGTGAGAAGGGATTCACCTGAGAAACCAGATGAGGTGGGGCTATTGACCTGGTCTTTCCTGCTGGACTCAGTGGAATTTGTGAGAAAGGAAACGGCCAAGACCAATTCCACAGTTTTGGGCCTGAGCAAGTGGAAGATGGAATTGCAAGTGAATAAGAAGTGAAAAACTGGGGTGCAGAGCTCAGTTTGGAACAAATTAAGTTTGAGAGGCTTATGAAAGAGCCATGTGGAAATGCTGGGGTGCGAGCAGGCAGTGCGCCTCTCTCTGACAAAACAGACCTCTTTACTCAGGCCACTCCGGTCCTGTGTTTGTCAGTGTCCTCAGTGACTCTGATGCCTCCCGAGTCATCGCCTACTCCCCCCCCCCCCCCCCCCCCCCCCCCCCCCCCCCCCCCCCCCCCCCCCCCCCCCCCCCCCGTATGAACCGTGCTGTTTCTCCTCCCTCTTCCCACTTACTTTTGGCTCTAAGGCTTCTCTGGCATTTTTCCTCCTTCTCAGAATGTCATATCAAATTGTTTCTTTGGATTTAAATTCAAACAACCTTGTTTTCATTTCACACACCCTGAGCCAGGTGCTGAAGGGACTGAGCTGGTGAGAGTGTGGGCTTCTCTGGAACTTTTCTCGCTTCCTTGATCCGTACCGCTCTGACCTCAACTCTGGACCGAGCCCTCCTCTCCCCTCTAGTCATATGTGGCCTCGACTATTACTGAGCAATTTGTGTTGAGTGTCCTGTGCCCCAGTGAGACATGAGCTGCCCACTTTGAGCACCTAGCACCTGTTCAGTGCATCCCAGTGGGGTTGAATTCACAGCTCTGGTTCATCAGTCTGCAGAGCCTTGCTCTTTGGTGTACCGGTACACTTCCAAACCTGGCCCACACTTCCCCCACTGCCTGGAAGCCTCCCCTTTCCCAGGTTGTAAAGGAACAGAGGGAAGAAAGAAAGGAAAGGAGGGTCTACCTTGTCAGTATTGGAGTCTTGACTGTGATGTAATGGACAATGGGCCTTTGATTCTTCCCTCACTCACACCCCTGTCCTCCTGAGCCCAGTTATTTAGCATTTCTTTGAGAAGGAGTTTTCACGGTAGTATACAAAGTATTGAAAGAAATACTGAGACCAGTTTAATTTCACAAAATCTCATGAGCATGAAAAATGTTCTCCAAGTCAGGAGATAGTTTGGAACATCCCCCGCAAACGTGGTGAGGTACTTTTATAGCAAGAAGGACAAGAAAGGATGTACAGAGGTACTTGAAGGTTGCAGTCTCCTGTTTGCCTTATCTGGGCATTAATCCAGCAGTCTCTTCAGCCTGGGATTGGCTGAGGCTCAGTTGCTTACTTCTTCTTTGGTTAAATTACAGACTGTTTGCCCATCATCTATCTTATAGTTCACTATCTGCGGGTCAGTTCATTGGCAGGCATGTAAGCCATTTTATACATCTTTGGGTCAGTTAATTGGCAGGCATGTAAGCCATTTTAGATCAGTTCATTCCAACAGCATGGGTTTGCTCTAAAATTGATTCAGACTTGAATTCCAATTCTATTACCTGCTACTTGACAACATTAAGTGGGCCACTCAGTTTCAATCACTGTCATCTTACTCACCTCTGGAATGAGATACCCAAGGTTCCTGTGAGAATGCGGGTACATAAAGCAGATAGGACGGCACCAGACACATAAAACATGCCCAGGGAATACATGCCATCTTCCCTGGAACATTCTGTGATTCCTGGGATGATTACTGTAAGTTTAGTATGGGCAATACCTTGTCTACTAGTCCTGACTATTTCTAGAGGACAATTATCTAAGGCCTGTCAAAAGTGAGTGAAGCTTGAGTTACTTGTCTCACAGTGGTGAATAACTGATATGTCCTTGAGATAAGTGGGGATGAGAGAGAGATTGTGCGGGCGTGTCACAAAGGAGATAGAAGAATTCCTTATAAATCTCTTCCAAAATTCTTGATCTAATGGATGGATTAACCATGAGAACTCCTCTTGGATCTCAACACTTCACTCCTCTTGTCTAAAGTAGCATATGTTCCTGGGCTCCAAAGCAACAATATATATGCGTGTGTGTGTGTGAGTCCAGGAGGTAAAGAACAGCTTGGAAAAGTGCTTTTGAAAACAAGAAAGTCACTCTTTCTACACTTATCCTCTAATAATGCAAGACATGCCAAGAAGGTCGTTTCTTACTGAGTACTAATTAGAGTGACCAGGGATGGAGTTATGCCATAGAGTAGAGCGGAGGTAGGTAGGGTGGAGCAGTGGAGGTGGGGGGTGTTCTGAGTGGACGTGTAATAGGTTTTCAGGCTTTTCATTGCCTCTGTTTCCAGCCCTTCCGACCTGATGAGAGTTCAGTGCTTTTCAGCCCTTCTCTGGGGTATGTCTCAATGCCTTGCTCCTATTTCTTGGCCTTTCTTAATGGCCTAAGTACCCAGCTGCTTGCTAGACTGACCCCATGATTGACCCTCTATTCACCTCAAACAGCTAAAGTCCATGTATGGTAACATAATTATTGTTTAAAGGTTCCTTGTTCTTTCTCAGAAAGAATTCAAAGAGCATTGCCTGTCCCTGCCAGAAACAGGACAGTTACCCAAGCATAATGTCCCTGCTACTCCTGTGTATTCATTGTGGTTTTTGTCTTTATAAGCCCTGCATACAATGGGCTCAGGGCTCTCACTTCTCAGCCTTGAAACAGAGGCGTGAGTGGGGGCCGTTGGGCTCAACTATTAAAAGCGCTACTAAATTCTAATTTGGCTGTTTGGGAGTTTATTGTTCTCGGACCCGTCTCACTTTCCTCCTCTTATGGGTTCTTTCAAGGTTTCTGACCCCTTGTTTAGGTTCCTTTTGACACCTGACTAGATTAGTCAAGCAAAAGATCTGTGTTGGGAATTTGGTCTGACTTCTCAGGATTTTCTGTAATTGCTGCTATGGGACTTAGCGTTGTGGGCTTGGCTTGGCACTCATGCATCTTTTATTTAATCTTGTCACCTTGTGTCTGTTCATGATAGATGACAAAAACAGACCTTGGATAAATTAGCACCTAATAAAAACTGTCTTGAACAAAGCCATCCATAAGACCCCTTGAATTAAGCAGAAACATTATTTGATTAGAAAGAACTATCCAAGGCTCCTTGGTCTAACTTCTTTGAATACATGATCTCCATAAATATCTGTTGAGTAAATGAATATTTCCATGAACTTATCAGTCGATAACAGAACATCAAAGTCTTTCCCACATAATGTTCCAAACTGTGCATGACCATTTTGCATAGTGGGGTACTTGATACCTTTGGAGGCACTAACTCCACCACTAGACCGTTTTATTCTTTTGGGTTTTTTCTTATGCCGAGTTAATGTGTTTTTCTGGATGACTGTCAGACATCTGAGGATGTTACCTCTCCTACATCACTGAATTTCACATAGAAAGATATAGTTGTCATGTTTTCCCGAGTCTTCTCCAAACTCACTGGTACCATTAATAACTTTAAATGGTCAATATGTTTTGTACACATGCTGCCTATAATTCTAATAGTTTATTTAATAACCAATGTTATGGGCTAGCTTGGACAAAGCAGTCAATCAATGTTAGTCTCTCTCCTATTTTAAATCAGCTTTTCCTCCTTTATTTAAAAAAAATACACTAAGACTGTAATAAGCATAAGCAGGAAAAGAAGTGAAAAAAATAAATTATTTTAGCCTGCCTCCTAATTCTGAGTTAATCATAATTACCAGTTTTGTATATTTCCTTATTATTTTTTCACATGTGTATTTTTATAGAACTAGTATATACCATTTGGCATTTTTGCTTTGTTTTTGTTCAGTTCTGAAATATTTTTCACATAAGTCAGTCCCATGATGTATCAAAATATCTATGTAAAGATCCTGGTCAAGTGACATTGTCCTTTCTATCTTTTCACTCTCTTTCTCTTTCCCTTCCTTCTTCCCTTCCTGCTTCCCTCCCCTCCTTTTGTTCTCTCTGAATTCCAAGAAAAGCTCACCTAAGTTAGTAGGATAATTTTTAAAATGTTTCCCTGTTGATTTTAATGCACATGTAGGGATGAAAATCATTAACACAAGCTTATGAGTGTTTATTTGGTTTTGCTTATCATTTATTTAGTTAACATTTAGCATGGTCTTCTGATTAAATTTCCACACTAACAGATCTGATAAGCATGCTTTATTTGCCTCATCCATGTTGTTCATAAAATTATCACTTTGCCCATGGCCAAGAACAAAGATCTAATCTCTGGCTAACATCATAATGTTAACAAACTTCAAAAGGATATTCTTTCAGGCAACTATAAATCAACTCAACATTGTCCTTAAGCAGTACATTCACTTGCTTTACCAGGGCAAATATGCAATATGGTATTTTCTACAGAGAAAAAGGAGTTACTTTGATATGATGTCATCACAATACTTTTATGTGACTTCTGTCTTCTGCTTTAAAAGATTGTGATATTAGACATGCATATGCTTTCCATTACTATAACAGATTAGCTTACAAACAGGGAAGGTTTATTTTGGCTCACAGTTTTAGAGGTTCCAGTCCGTGTGCAGTTGACTCTGTTGTTTTGGGCCTGTAGTAAGACAGCATATTGTGGTGGGACATTGTGGTGGAGCAAAACCACTTCGTAAGAAGCAAAAGAAGAGGAAGAGCTGGTAACACAATATTTCCTTCAAGGGCTTGCTCTCAATTCCCTGAAGGTGTCACCTCTTAGAGATTCCAGCACATCCCAAGAGTGTTGCCCTGAGAACCAAGGCTTTAGCTCATGGGCCTTTGAAGCACATCCACCTTCTGTAACATAGCAGTGAATTATTGCTATAAGGACCATCAGGGCATACTCTTTCCTCATCTCAGTGAAGAATATCTGGCTATCCAAGTGTAAAACACACTGCATCTAAACATCACCCACATAGACCTGAACTCAGACGAAACCAGATGCATAGCAGAGGACAACATGCTGCCTGCTCTTTGCCCAGCCTCTTCCCAGAGATGGATGCCTGCAAGAGTGAAGCTCTGTCTGCCATTACATGCACAGATGTATGCTGTGTTCTTGGGAATGTGGACTTTAATTATAGAATGATTCTCTGCAATTCCTCCATTGCACTTGCAAAGATATGGCTCCATTTAAAGCTTATCTTTCTCTGGAATGCATAATCTCCAGGTCATAGATGAGGATGCTGCCCTGAGCAGTGGAGTGGCAGAGACAAGCCAGGTTTTCTGAGTCCAAGGCTGGTATTCTCCCTCCTCTTCTGTGCCTCAGACACAGGCCTCAATCCCTTGCCTGTATGTAAAGGTGTATGTGACAGTCATCTCACTGACTAAACTGCATGGTTCAATCCCTACTTGACTTTTTGAAAGGATGGCTGAAGTCCCACTTTTTAGGTGTCCATTTTCCTAGAACTTATGAAGCTTAAGCTTAAGCTTGGCCATGGACGAATCTCTCTGAAAGCTATGACTTCCCATTGCATTTGTTACCAGTATGCTGTTGCCAAATCTAAGTAAATAGAACTGCTTTCCCCAAATAATAGCAAATTGGAATCTTGTATCCTTTTCTGTTTCCTTTCATACAAGGTACAAGGGTGAAAAACCTGCAGCTTTAGCAGATAAATATTTAATAGTAAAGAGCACTGGGCTAAAAGTCCATGCAAAATTCTTCCTGGGAAACATTCTTCATCTTTGTCACAGTTTCACCCCTCTTGCAAATCCCAAATCTGCAGGCTCAACTCCAGTCTGCCCTCTGCACCTGGATGACAAGCCCAGAAGGTTTAATGAAGTACTCTGACAACTTTTCTGGCCCCTTCCTTCGTTGTTTTGCTTCCTCAAATAAATCTTAACTTTGGACTGATCACTGTTTTTTAAACTTGAATATTCATTGTGTCTCTTACTTTAGTCTCTGTGGCACTGAGTTTCAGACTTTCTAATGTCAGCACCCTCCTGGGCACAGGAAGCCTGTTCCTGAAAAATGGGTCCAAACTACCACCTGTCTGTACCATCTCCCAGTATAACCTCTTCCCAGCTTCTCTTCCTGGGTTCCACCTCTATGGATAATGCCATCTCTTTCTGCAGTCACGGTCTTTAAGGACCTCATTGTACTTTCCAGACTGAAGCAACTCCTGGCAAAGGCCTTTCAGTGTGCTCCCTGTTCCATACTGTAGGTTCACCTAGGTGTCAGGTTCTGAACCTTAGAGCTTAGGCCATCTAAGAGATAGCCAGGCCATGCCAGCCACTTCCCAAAAGAGACAGAGAAATGGTCCTGGCCCTGACTCTTCTGCCCATTGGATGAGTGGTTCTGGGCAAATCACATAACCTCCCTGAGTCACCCTTTCCCTTCTCAACCCCACAGTGGGGATGTTTTCTAAAGATACTAAGTAGAGGGCAGGGGATGGATGTAGAACTATACTAATCATCTGCAATTCAAAGATTCTGCAAATGCCATATTTTCACAATGAATAAGAGACAAGACCCTTTATCTACATATACAAACTTATACACTCTTGTCTTTTGTATAATTCTAGTATGTTTGAAATGTAGCTTTGGGCCCATAGACTGCTATGGTCCCAAGGAACTTGGACCCTACGAGGAGACTATGGAGTGGGTGCCTGCTTACTTCTTTCAGGCCCTGAGCCAGATCTTGCCTGAGAGTTGTTTCCTACATGGCACCTCAGGCAAGCAGACTCCAAAGATTACAAAATAAAACTTACTGCTATCCTTCTGTAGAGTAAAATGCACTGTATCTAAATATCACCCACAAAGACCTGAGCTCAGACGAAAGCAGATGCATAGCAGAGGACAACGCGCTGCCTGCACTTTGTCCAGCCCCTTCCCCGAGGTAGATGCCTGCGGAGTGAACCTCTTTCTACCATGAAGTGCACAGATGTACCCTGTGTTCTTGACGACAAGGACAACTTCCCTGCCAAGTGTCCTTTGCTTTGTCAAAGCTGTGCCCTGGTATATTTTGGGGCAAAAAGAAGAGATTTTGGGGAGTACACAAATTGCCAGTTCTTTTAACTGCACCCCTTAAACCTCGGTAATTTTGTAATTTTAGTTTATCTATCTATGGGGTCATAATATTCCATCTGTGAGAAATTGCTAGTTTTGCTTGTAAATATGTAATACAGTATCTTTGACTAACACATCATGTTTGCTATTCTTCATATTTGCAAAGCTAAGTTTATGTTTAAAAATCAATGACAACAAAGTTCAGCATGTTTCCACCAGGGACTGGGTTGGGGTGGGATGGGGCAGAGGTGCTGGAGTGGGGGAGGTTCCCACTGGGGCTCTTGGGAGATCCCAGGATGTGCCCTGCACCAGCACGGCACACATTCTCTTTGCTCCCAGCACAGCAGTCTTGTGAGACTGTTTGGACAAGTATTATTCTTACTCGGCAGACAAGAAATTTCAACCCTGGCACGGGTAAAGGATTTGATGTTCTCTTGCGGTCTTGTGGGCCGCTGCAGCGATGAGTTTTGCTGCAATGTGGTTTGTGCCCTCGCCTTCTTTCCAGCTCCAGGGTTGCATTTCAAGCATTGAACACTAGTGTCAGGAAAACTCAGACGAAAATGTTGTCACAATGATGTGATTCCCCGGGACACAGGCAGCAGACCACACCCACAGATTATGAAGGAGAGAGGGAGGGGGCTTTCCCTCCTCCGTGTTGCCTGTGTCCAGAGGAAGGAATCACACTTAGCGCTTCTAAGTGAGGGGCATGTTAGAAGTCCATTTTGATGCCCACAGATTCCCTCCCTCGGGTCCATCAGACAGTTTTCTCACTCACTACTCTGCTGAGTGACACAGGCAAATCTCTCTACACCTCTGGGTCCTCATCTGTCACATGGAGAAACAATAAAACACACACATGGGGTCAGTACCACAGTGACTTGAGACAAAAGCACTTTGTAAATAGCTTTCAGCACACATCACCATTATTTTTAGGTCTCTGACGTGTGGACTATACAAATAACAGAGGGCTTCGGCTTCCTCCCAGAGATTGCACCTAGGAGGGGTCTCCACTACATTAGCACAAAAATGTTACAAAGGTGTCTGTATTCCTAAAGAACTACATCCTTCACAGTTCACCTAATTCAAGTCTAATATTGCAGTAGATAAAATCGCAAAATGAAGGAGAGATAAGTTCTCAGGGTGCCTCAGTCTGCACATGTGGTAGCAGATTTCTGCTTTAGTTTTTTAAAAATGTCCTGTCGTCATTCCTTTTAGCTTTCAGTCTTTCTTCTGGATTAACTGCATTAGGAATCATGGCCAGTGCTGTGTCTGTTTTATCTCACAGCATTTCATTGTCATGAACAGGACATCTTTAACAACATCACTTTACAAAACCTTGACAGATGTTGTCAAAGGAGAGAAAAGATATTAAATTACTAAAACAAAGAATGGTTTTAAAATATAACACTGTAATCACCAGAATCACTGACAAAGGCCTTCTTTCCTCATTTGTTGTATGGTTCACTGCATACACTCAAGGCCTGCTGGAGTTTTGGTTAGTACTAACGTGGGGCAGACAAAGGGCTAAGAGAGGGATAAATGTCATTTGGCCTAAGCTAGGTCTGAACGGTACCAGCCTGCGATCCCGGCTCTTTGGGAGGCTGGGACAGTAAGATCTAAAGTTTGAGCTGTGTTTGGGCAATTCAGCAACTTAGAAAGACCTTGTCTCAATAACAAAAAATGAAAAAGGCTAAGGATGTGGTTCACTGCAAAGGCCTTAGCAATCACCTAGTATCATCAAAACCCAGTATCACCAAACATAAAACAAAACAGAACAAAATGCCTCTTGGTGAGTGCTCTGGCTTTTTGGTAGGGGGCATTCTGGACAAATCAAACCAATATGTAAGAATTTCTACTATTTCAAGTGTTGCGCATTTAGTAATTCTTTATTACTATTTTAAATAGAATTGTTTCAAATGTGCATGATTCAAATTTGCATGAAATGTGAGTGTGTTACTCAATGACCCCCAAGTCTTCAGAACAAAAGTGGAAATGACTTACTTGTGCTGGCTACCTGAGGGACATGTTTTTGAAGGGCGAACACTGAATATGCTTGAATAGAAAGTAGTTTGGAATGTGTTGAATAGAGGACATATTCTAATTATTATAATATGCAGTAATTTGGTACCACTGGAAATTGCTTAATTTCAGAATCCATAGTTCTGATTGCTGCACTTTTGAAAGGGTCTTGGATTCTTTCTGTTTTGAAAAGCTCTGCCTAAAAAAAAAAAAGAAAAGCTCTGCCTAGTCATCCTTTGGGTTTCATTCTAAGGTACCATAAACACCAGGAGCAGAAAACAAGGACATCCTCAAAGGGAAAAGATCTGTGCCTGAAAATCCTGCGGTGCCTAGAATTTAAACCACTTACTACGTCAATCCCAGTACACATGTTGTATAACATTTCTGAATAACTAAAAGTAACAAGCAATATTTGATTGAAGGAAGCCTGCTGTGAGAGTTCTTTTTGGATGCCAAAGGCTACTTTAAATCTTTTGTGTTTAAATAATGGAATATGCAGCTTAGGTTGCTTAGCTGAACACAGAGCGTATTTTTTATGTTCAATGAGCTATTAGAAATTCTGACTTTAAAATGGTGAAAATTCCTTCTCTGCTTGAATTAGCATGTCAACCAGTTAATCAACAAATATTTATTAAGCTCCTACAATGGAACCTTTGACTTCCTTGTTTAATAACTCTTGACAGATTCTCTGATATCCTATTAAAGAAAACATTTTCTCTACCAAGTTATGCTAAAATGTTTATTTTTCCATTTCATCTATGGACTAGCTAAAATGTTCCATTGTTTTTCTCTCAGAGGGATATTCTTCTATTTTCTAAGTCCAGTAGATTTGTTTGTGTGTTAAAAACATAGACCCATAGAATAAGAACACCCACCTTCAAAATCTGGCTTATGCATCAAAGCACATGAGGGCCATCTAAACAAATAATACAATGCCACTGGATTTCCTGTTAGTTCACACACTTTCACCAGAGTACTGCTGCCTTCGTTTTATAGGGAAGGAAACTGAAGCTCACACAACTTGTGGGGAGCTGGGTGAAGAGACGCAGACCTCCTCCCGATGCACAGTCCTGTGTCATCTCTCCTGAAACTTCCATTCTACTCAAGAAACTCCAGGATTAAGGTGGTAAGTATCTTCCACTGAGATTCTAAATTAACTTTTACATATTTTCCCCTAGATCTCTACTCTCTAAGAGCATATTGAATTTCGAATTCCTTAGTAGCAAGAAGTTCTGTAAAAGTAACCACTAGCATTCTGCTGTTGGAGGTAGAGAATTTGTCATTCCATATAATTTGTATTAGAGGAAGCAAATACTATTATTTTCTCATATGGTCCCAATTTATACCATTTTCTCTATAGAATTAGTAATGACTACTTGGTAGGGTTTTAATGTCCCCCAAAATATCATGACTCCTTGTGAGGTTTGAATGTGTCCCCCCAAGTGTCACCTTACTTCCTCAATGCTACAATGTGGGCAGGTGTTTGGATCATGGAAGCAGAGCCCTCCCAAGTGGATGCGTGCCTCATCTGCTGTCTGAGTGAGCTCCCACTCTTGAGAGACTGGTTTAATTCCCAGGAGAATGGATTGTTATAAAGGAAGTCCACCCCTTGTGATTTGCCCCCTTTCAGGCACTTGCTTGCGCTTCAACTTCCCACCATGAGTTAAGGCACTGAGGCCTTGCAGACACCAGCGCCATGCTCTGACTTCCCAGTTTCCAGAGCCACGGGACAAAACCCTTCCTTTATGAATTATGCTGCTTTAGGTATTTTGTAGCAACAGAACATGGGGCAAAGGCATTCCTCTTTTCTTTCCTAAAAGTACTTGCATTTGGGAGATAAATGGACTGGTCACCATCCTATACCTTGCCTGCTTCACTTATGTAAGTTACCTGCCACAGAGGCACTGAGGTGAAAAGTCCTGCTCCTGCCCATCTGGAGCAGTGCTCTGCAGAGCCTGAAGACACTGGGAGGAGTAGCTGGGCCTCCTACATTTCCTCAAGCCTGCACCCCAGCAACACTATGTGTGTGAGGCGCATAAGACTTTCCAAATGTACACAGCATGTGATACAAGAATTTCTACTGAGGTTGATGGAAATTTTTACATGAATTACAGATTTAGTCTATTTATCTATTACAGAAACTCAAGGATATAAGTATATATGTTTTATTTGTGGTTCCTGATATTGTTATGTATACAATGCAGAATTAATAGCATGGACTCAAATTTAAAATGGACATTAAAATATTTAATACAATTTGTGACAATTCTGATGCAAAAATGTTTCTGCTAAACAGCTAAAAGCAGGGACATCTGTATAGTTCTGTTTTCAGTACAGGCATTAAAATAGAATATTTTGTTATATTTTTAATCAGTCTTGTAGCATTCACATTTTTAACAGAAATAGTTCTATTTTTATCTAATATGAAAATAAGTATCAGGGCTGGGGATTTATCTAAGTGGTGCAGGGCCTGCCTGGGAAGCCTGAGGTCCTGAGTTCTATTGATGGTACACCCCAGAAAAATAAATAAATATCATCAATATTTTCAGCCTCCAAAATAAGCACCGTAAACTTATTCATCCATGTTATGGTTGATACATTGTGTCAACTTGGGGAATCTAGAGGTTTAGCTGACTCAGGAGGAAGCTAGGGTGCTTACTTTGTAAACATCCTGAGCCTGTGGAAGAGGAGGGCATGGAGATTGTGTGAGAGGTTCACGACCCCTGGGTGGGGGTAGGCTGTTTACAGTGTAAGGGAGAAAAGGAGGCTGTTCGCAGCCATTCCTCCCTTTTGCTTGTGGTTTTTGCTGTGGTCTGCTGCCGTGAACAGTTTGCCTTCTGCCATGTGCCATTCTGCCTCAGAACCAGCCAA
>PVLD010007427.1:0-91730 GCA_004027595.1 Dinomys branickii | reverse complement strand
TTCCTCTGTTTTCCCATTTTTGGGTATCAGATTCAAACTGTGGAGCTATAAATTCCACAGACAGTTCAGCAGGCAAAGGTCTGCTGCAGAGGCTGCTCCAATGGTTACTTCTCTTTGGGAGAATGTCCCTTAAGCTGTCTGCTGAGATTTCCGCTTCTACTCCCTACCCCAAGACCTGGCCGGGGTGAATAAACAGCTCTCCACCCCAGGATTCTTACAGATAGGCCACTCAGGTGTTCCTCCCTGGGTGGAGCTCCTTCCCCCCTCACAAATCCCGTTGGGGCGCCTAGCTAGTTCTTCCCACCCGGGAGATCCCACAGTTTTTAAAGCTGTTTTGATGTTACTCGCTGGGCTGAGCTTCTTCCCGATTCAGGAAAAACCAGTTAGAGCCCCACTTAACTCACCCTTTGATCGCGCAGACAGGAATGCCGTTTAGATGTATCTCTCTGGATGGAGCTTTTTTCCCTACTCAGCAATCCCGCTGATCGCTGTTGCTCCGGTTCGCGCATCGCCAGCTGCGGGCGTGGGGTTCTGAGCGGGATCCCCGACCGCTGCCCAGATTGGCGCAGTCTGTCCCTGTCGCTCTGATTCCCGTCGCCCCGACTGTGGGGGCGGGGTTCTGAGCAGGATCCCGGACCGCTGCCCAGATTGGTGCAGTCTGTCCCAGTAGTGCGTTCTCTGAGTTTCCTGTGCTCCGCTGCCTCCAACAAATCCTGGTTACAGCCGCCTCTGAGCCAGTCGGGTTTAGGAGCTGAAGCCGTCCTTCCCTCTGCACTCACTCTCTCGGCTGTACGCGATTTGAACCGAGCTGTGGCCCAAACGCTGCACCGATCCTCTGGGCGCCGAGCTCTCAGGGTCCGCCCACTTCTCGCCGTGCGGCTTCTCAGCCGGCCCTTTAATTCTCGGGCCACGGAGAGCAGCCCGATCAGTTGGAATTTTGCCTCCATGGACCGGGCAGCCGCGCGCAAAGGATCGGTCTCTGGGAGAGATTCCCTCTGCTGCTCACCTGGTCGCCATCTTCCCGGAAGTCCTCTCGACCTCTCAAGACTGGCAGCATTGATTCCCTCTGAGGGATGTGAGAATCTGCCCTGTGCCTCTCCTCTAGCTCCTAATGTAGTTTGCTAGCAATCTGCAGCATGCCGTGCCTTGCAGAATGCCTCCCCTTCATTTCTGCCTTTGTCTTCCCATGGCTGTGTCTCTTCGCAATCTTTCCTCTTCAGTGCATGTCTGTCTCTGTGTCCAAGTTTCCCCTTTCCATGAGAACACCAGTCACTTCCCCTAACAATGTCATTTTCACTTATTTCTTCCAAGACCCTGTTTGTGGTAAGATCCTATTCTGAGGTCCTAGCCATCTCTTTGGCGGACACAACCACCTAGCTACAGAAAGATGTTAAGTCCAGTTAAGTATGTTGAGAGTGAACTAGTGGCATGTTTATGTTCTGAGACCAGAAGAAAAGTTTGCACATTAGAGTGGAGAGATGTATGTTCATTTACTGGTTCCGACAGAAAATGAAGCTGGAAATTGGGAAGCTGAGTGTGCACAGTGTGGCTGAAGCCACAGACATGCCAACTTACCCCAAGGGAAGGTACAGCGCTGCAGAAAGAATGAGGTTAACTTTAGACACCACCTCTTCAGAGAAAAATGATGGAAAAACAGCCACAAAACAACTGGAGAAATCCTAAGATAGCACTGCAGGAGCCAGAAAAAAAGGGTCTGAATCAAAGGAGCACTGGTTCAATTAGGCATCTGGGTTACCTGTTACCATGTAACAAACTCAGTGGCCTAAAATTGCCACTTCCTCCATGTCTTAATTCTGTGGGCGAAGAATACAGCTAAGGCTTGACTGAGCAGAGCTTCTGTACCATCTGGCACCACCTGAAGTCACTTGGTGGGATCTACACAGAGAACAGGCTGCTCTAGAGGGTCTAATGTCACTGTATTCACATGTCGGGCACCTGGGATGGAAGGATCATGGGGTGAATGACTAGAAGGCCAGACCCAATGGTGAGTATCCAGAAATGCCCAACATGACTTCTCCAACATGGACGGGTCAGGGTCAGGGGTGAGAACCCCTGTCTAGATCAGAGTACCTTATCCTCCCACTCTCCATGGAAGCAATGTTCAGTAGCAAAATAAAATTATGGGGCCTGGCACAAAGTGAAAATGTGGAACCCCTCATTCACAAAGTAGGAAAAAATATTAAAAGTAAATACAAGCCAGGCATGATGGTGTATGCCTATAATTCCAACACTCTGGGAGACTGAGGCAGGAGGATCACCACTTCTAGCCCTGCCTTGGTAATATAGTGACTTAACAAGACTCTGTATCCAAATTAAAATAAACAAACAAATAAACATAGAATGAATGGGCTAGGGATATAGCCCAGTGAACAGGCTCTGAGTTCAATCTCTAATGCTGCAAAAAAGTATATATATGTATATTTGTGGGTATATGTATATAACATTTGGCATCAAAATGGGCATACAAGGACCACTGCTAAAATCATTGAATCTATACTCAAATTTTACAAATTTGATCATATTTGAAGGAATATGAGCTTTTGGTTTATGAAACATAAAGGGCATATTTGATTCATGATTCCAGCATAATCCAATTGAATGAAAGTGATCAAAATTTCCAACTAAGGCCAGAGGCAGGTACAGTAAGGAGTCACAGCTGTTTCAGTAAACAATTATAAGAACAACCCAGACCCACCAAACACCTAGCACTTCAGGTAGCCAAAAGCCAGAACCTGCATGAAGGTGAGTGCTTCAGAGAAGTAGGATGCTAGGCTGTGAAGGTAATTCTCATCTACAGGACACAGTAATGTGTCCTTTTAGCATTTTAAATGGTGCTATTTTAGCAGCAACATTTTAAACACTGGGGAGATATTTAATTATCATGATTGCAGTAATGTACATGAACTCGCCGCCCTCTGATATGGTCACACCATGAGGCTGTCATGGCAACAAGTCATGCCACTGGAGCCGGGTCCTGCAAGGCAAGGATCTGGGTGTGAAAGCTACGCGGGAGCAGTCTTGGGCGCCATATCCAGGTATTTCTTCCCCACGAGGAAATGCAGAGTGCAGCAGTTCTTGGTTTCTGCCCCACTCTGTGGTCTTCTCTCCTCAGAAGGAAGACAAACACAGATTGTGATTTTAAGGGAAGCCACTGAATGTTAAGGGGAGACATGGCAATGAGAATATCTCCTATGGAGGATGCTTTCCACCAGTCAGCTAAAGTTGTCTCCACCGCCTGTGGGGAAGAGAACACTGTGTTTCCATTTTATCAAGGAAGACTGAGTGGCTCAGGGCTGGCAGCACATAGCTAGTGAGTGAGAGGGTTAATATATCTGGCTGGGCCCTATCCCTGGAGCCTTTCTTCTCTGCTGAGCGACAGGAATCCAGACTCAGTGGCTGCCTTTCCTGGCCATCCCACTTCCAATGCACTTAAACCACAGCGACATGACAGACACCTAGAGGAACACTATTCAGAACTTGCCCTCTCATCACTCCTGCTCTGGAAAGCGCAGATAAAGACCTGATGGAGCAGCTTCCTTGCATGAGGCTTAGGGGAGCTGGCGACCAGTCAAAGGTAGCATCATATGGAAAACACGAAGGGCTCGGGCCCTGAATTCAGACAGGTCAAAGTTGGAAACCTCACTGCACTTATCCGCTGTGTGACCTGAAGCTTCTCTGTACCTTTGTCTGCTTCTTTATGACTAAAATCCAGCCTTACTGGGTTGTTAAGAAAGCTTGAGAACATTTAGGAGAAATATCTAGAATGAGAGTTAATGCTTCACAGGCCCCCAGCTAAAAGCAGCTACTGTTATTACTGTGCTAGTAAATATTTTGATAATACAGATGTCTTTAATTCAAGGCATGGACTAAATTCCAACTTTAAAAAGACCTGTTAAGCACTCATCAAATATTTAATAAGCCCTTACTATCTTCAACTATTGTAGGAGTAGAGAAACAAAATGCAGTGTCTCATCTCAGGGTAATACAGTAACTGCTCAGATGGCCCATTCTTGGACACAAGATTTGTAAGAGATTTTCTATATTTTCCACCAAGTTGTTAATCTTTCTATGCAGATGACTGTCCTTCTCTGGAAGGACCAGACCACATCTGTTACAGACCTACTACGGTGCCTGGCAAGCTGACATAAGAGCTCAGCAAGAAGCAGAGATAGCAAATGAGAGGGACAAGGAGACAGACAAAGGGAGGAATGGAGAAGGGAGAGGAGTCAGAAACCGCCTGAGAAGGCAGCCGGAGCCACACACTGACAGACACTGGCTGCAAAGGTTTCGTTAGCTCATAGCAGCCAAAGACACTTTCCATTCTTGAAAACTCTAGTGACACAACTTTTCAAGTTTAACCCCACAAACAAGGGGCCACAGGTGACTTCATATGTAGGTTGGAGGGGCACAGGCCTCATAGTGCCACCTGTTCATATTTTTTTTTCTCTAGTCAAAACACAATTACTTTTTGTATTTGCAAAAATAAAATAATAAAAATGTACTCCACCAAGTCTTTTTAAAGTTCTGCCATTTACACAGCAAATGTCCTTGTAGTTCTGGATGTATGTGCTACTGCAGCCCTAGTCAAGTCAAAGGGAAAAAATGCAGACAGAGGACAAATACACAAGACCAAGAAGTGAACCCCACAAACCAAGCAGGTGGCCTGATTGCAGACTCCTGTGTGCTCCCACATACACCATCACAGACATCTTCCCTTGGTTTATCTTTCCACTCTGAAAAAAACGTCTCTGGTCAGACGACAAAGAACTTTCATTAACAACGACAAATTATTTTGGCCCTTCAAACTATTAACTACTGCCAGAACCCTCTAGGGAACTAACTTTGCAATCTGACCAATAGGATCCATGCTGATGTTGTCTTGGTTACTTAACTCTCTTATTGCTGAGACAAAACACCCAACACTCAAAATTAAGGAAGAAAAGGTTTATTGAGCTCACAGTCTGGGGAGGCTTCAGTCCATACTCAGCTGAGTCCAAGGCACAGTGAACATGGCAGGGGCAATGGTTCATAGAGGTGGAAAACAGTAAAAGCAACAAGAGCAAAAGGGAGCAGCAGCAGTAAGCCTCTTTCCCTCCCTTATATTGTGGGCAGGCTACCTGCCCTAGGGTGGGTGTAGCACTCACACCAATAATGCCAGCACTGGACTATGAGTCAATCACAAACTCTAGAAGCCCGCCCCATGACTGCATGAAGTTTCATGGGGACATCTAGACAAGAGCCATAACAGACAAGTATATCAAAGGTCCTCAGAACACTTAGCTAGCACCAGTTCATGACCTAAAACTCCTTCCTAGATGGGAAGTGCATCAGGGGTGAGCAGATGTGTTGCCCTTTCCATTATCTGACGCATCTCTTTCTCTGGCAAGCCCAGCTCTCTCCTTTAGAAGAATAACACCCATATGTTCATTCCTGGCACATACCTCCCTCTCCAGACATTTGTCGGTCACCCCAGTATTCTGAAGCAAAGCTGAACACCATGTCTTGCCACCCAAACCATGACTAGCTTGACTTCCTGATGTCTACTGAGAGTAAGGAGCCCTGAGCTACTCATTTCCCTTAAAACTTTTCAAAAACAGCTGCCTCTAGGAATCTCTTACATCTGCTCTTTCCCTCAAACTGCTTCTCCTGCCATCCACCCTCAAGTTCAGATCTTCAGCAGCTCTACAAGCGCATTTCCCCACTCTAACGTCTTCCCACTTCTAACGCCACCTCAAAGTCACCTTTAGTCCATTGCTTCAGGAAATCCAACAGGTCAACCCTTACCGTAACAATCTCAACTCCCCGATCTGGCCCTCCACCCTTTAGTCTCCTACAGGCCTCTATTCCCTTCCACACCCTTCACTCCAGCCTGGCTTTTCCCAGAATGCCTGAAATGGTTGCTGCCCTCCCTACCGTTTAAGGACACCTCAAACTCGAACTCTGAGGCCTCTCCACAATTCTTCCCAATGGCATGAGGGCCTCCCCCTGCCCTCCAAGTGGCCTCTTCTGTCCCTCCTTGTGTTAGTCAGCCTTCCCTTACTCTGACAAGATGCCAAAGAAAATCAGCCTGAAGGGAGAGAGATTTATTTTGGCTCATGGTTTTGGTCATCATGCCTCACTTCATTGCTGAGGGACTGCTGAGGCAGAAACATCAAGGTGGGGCAGAGAAAAGTCACTCACCTCACAGCAGCCAGGCAGCACAAAAGCAGTGGAAGAGCTACACTCTGACCCCTTGGACCCTTCCGTGAGGGCCCATCTTCTAAGTTTACATTACCTTCCCATAATATCAACAAATTATGAGCCCATCAATGGATTAATCAACTAAGTTAGAGACCTCATGATCACTTATCTTTCTAAAACCTCACCTTTGAACACATGAGCCTTTTGGGGGACATTTTAGGTCCAAACCCTAACGCTCCCAGAGAAACCCCTGCCCCCATCACCCACTTGCTCCGCCTCTCCAGCCATAGCCAACTGCGAGTGCCTTGAATTTAGGACTGTGCCATTCCACCTGGGCATATGCTCTCCTCACACAGAGTTTTACACATGATGGACTCAATCAATACCTGCTGAGCAGCACGTGCACTCAGTCCATACAGCAGAAAGTATAAGAGCAAAGGCCTTGGCGTCAGCCACAGACAGCGGGCACTTCATTGGGAGACAGCTTTATATTTGGTGTCTGGGCCACCAGAACACAACTACCCTTGCAACAGAGACCTGTCTGCTTGTTTCCTGCTGAGTCTCAGCACCCAAGAGAGGACCTGGCCCCTATAAGGCACTGAGTCAATACTGTACTGTCGGAATGGTCCACTCCTTTATAATGGCGTCGCCTTGGCTGAGTGGCTTACTTGAAGTCCTAGTTGTCACCTGGGTAAAGAGAGGAATCAAAAAGAGACATCAGGGGAAATCAATCAGGTAGCGCAGGAGGGCCTGCAGTGGGCTCGACAGGATGCACATCCGCAAGGAGCACTCTGGAAAGGCCTTGGAGTCATCTTCTCGCTCCTCCCACAGCTCTCTTACTCTCTGTTTGTTTCAAAGATGAGACATACCATGTACCTTTCAGCACCTGGCCCATCCCCAGTGCCTCATGCTGTTCTTTCCCGACAGCTTCTCCTACCTTTATCTTCTCTCCTTCTGCGGCTCAGATCAGAGCCCATGCCACCCCAGGTAGAGTCCTGCATCCCTCCCTCTTGGAAGTCAAGCTTGGTCTCCCCTGCTTAGGACAACAGCCGCTACATATAACACACTATGTAGATTTGACACCTGTGGGGTGCTCACCCACATGGGACACATGCTTCTTCCGAGGGTAGAGCATGATCCTCTATGAGGTCACAGATTAGGAGAGAAGCCTGGAGGTCACAGACCAGAGGAGGAGAGATTTGGTTCTGAGGCTATAGCTTACTGCCACCATTGTTTCCTCAGAGTCTCAGACAGTATCTGAGATATGTGGAGTGGCCCTGCCCTGAGCTCACCCTCAAAGGCTGGGCACAATGTGGTCAAAGCACCCCAAGCTCTCAGACCTCATTTCCAACATACTGGATTCCTCACTGCAGGCTGGAATAGGCCAGTCACTCCATCTCCCTTTGCCTAACACTAACTTAGCACCACCTTAGCCCATCGGGCCTATCACCATAAAGTCCATTTATTTACTAAGGTACACTGCCAAGCGAGGCCAATTTATAATTTAAACCTGCACTGCATAATGTATAAGATAGCTCATTATAAATTATTCACCTGAAAATTGCCATCTGGACACTGAAGGAGCTTGGTGGGAAATTTAAAAGGGAATGGGCCTGTGCCCAGCATCACATCAGTAAGCAAAGAGCATTTGTTTTTGTTGTTGCTGTCATTTTATTTGCCAGGACGCCCAACAGATAGATTCCATTCCATTCACCTCCACCAAAAATCATCTTAGATGTGTCCAGTGATGACAAACCAGTGTATGCAGGCTGCAGAGAGCTGTCTATCACTGAAGGCTTTACAAGGTCCGCCAACACCAGACCATCCTGAAGGGGTGTGACTCCAGGTCTGGGCCTGGAAGAGCCGAGCTCTACCTTCGCAGCAGCTACCAGGCACACTGATCACAGGGGCCTGCCCCATCTCCAGGAACACATAGGAAAATATCACCTGCTGCTGATCTGGTAATTAGCAGAGACTTCCCCCTCTGCTTCCCCTTACCTCCTGTCAATTCAAAAATGGATTTCTACTTACCTATAGCTCACTCTTGCCCATGGAAGCTGCTCTGCACAGAAGGTAAGAGCTTACAGTGGATCTCAGTGAGGGAAACCATTCACTGAGTTTGCCACCCAACACCAGTACATCCGGAGGCCACTAGGCTGAATCCATCCATTCATTTAATCAATGCTGAACACTATGATCCAGGTACTATGCTCTTTGCAAAGGACACAGACACCAATTGAATGCATGGATTTTTAAAAAATTACTATTAGGAAGTTTTCACACCAGAAGGTTAAGTATTCTTACAAACAGACCACTACAAGACAAACAAGCCCTGATGCCCACTTTATTAAGAGCTTGTTATAAGAACCTCTCCTACGTATGTCCTATGTCAGTAGGGATGAAGGAGTTCATGATCAACTCTTCTTCTGCAAGGAGGTCTGCACAGATAGAGATACCTGAGCTGGTTCTTGCATGCTGAGTATAATTTCACCAGGCACAAGGAGAAACGGCATTCTGAGAAAGACCCACATGTGAAAAGGGCCTTTGCCAGGAAATGGTACACACATGGGAAACAGCAAGGAGGCTGCATACACAAGTGCTTTGAAGGAGCACACATACTGCTGTGCCGGTTGTATATACAGGGTCCCTCTAAAGAGGTCAGTGTGTTTCCACCACATCTGCAGTGAGTGATTCTCAGACAGTCTTTGGGAAGGCACCAGAAAATGGAATTTTTATTCTTCTTTTTATAAAGAATAATTAGAAACTCTACAGTTGCCTCTTCTTACCCTCTGTTAATAATCCATCTTCCATCAGAATAACATTATGACCCTAAAATACTATTCCATTTAAACCTTATGGATCTTCCTGGGCATCAAGAAATCACTGCCAGAGTCACCTCACTCAGAGTCAAATGTGAAAGCAAGAATGGATGCGCCCCCTTCCAGCAGGACGTTCCAAGCCTGTTTCCTGAGGATTCTGCCAGTCACTGCAAGCCCTCACAGTTGCTCTACACAGAAACCAGAGAGTAACAGGACCCACTTAGGGGTGTGCAATAAGGAGGAGTAGGGGACCGCATGGCTAAATGCTCTTGTGTCTGTGACGTATCACTGTGATGACCATGCAAAACCAGCTGCTTTCCCCAGCCCCCTGCAAAATCTCTTTACTGTCCTTCACATCTGCCAAAAGGCTGGAAGAGACACAGCACTGACCCAGAAGAGTACTCATTCACCATTCATCTGCACATTTAGCTCTGGTCACTTTCATGAAATAAGGACAGACAGACAGACAAACAGGCTTCCTCACTAGTAATATCGCCCAGGCAGTACAACTTTCCACTAACCATGACAAGAAATTGAATAACCCAACAAGTCTTCAGGTATTTCCTGTAAAACTCAAAGCTCCAGGTGGTTGTATGTTTAAGAGATATTCTCTGTGGACTTTCGGTCAACTGTTTATATTGGAGTTTTATATTCTTTGGCTAAATCTTTTTTGAGACTCTGTTCAAACAGATTAAACACTCAAAACTGTGAAGGGTTTTTCTATGCCTCCTGGACAAAATTTCAAGACGTACATGATCAAATCAAGAACCCAGGTATCTTGAACTCCAATGTAATAGGTGGCTTTGGATAGAACTGAAAGTATGAACTCATCACAAGGCCTGCAGTACAGAACAGAGGACAGCTTCTTAAGGTATCATTTTTGAAATGAAAGCTAAAAATTGTCTATCACAGCCAGTTAGCCTCAAAGGATGTCTGAATAAATTGAGCCCACTGGGGAGCCTGTGGTATGAGGCCTATATTAGGAGAAATCTTTTGAGCACTGTCTCCATAAGAAATAAGAATTCTCCCTCTAACTAGGGCAAAGGACCCTCTTAAGAATAAAACTTTGTATCACTTTACAGTAATACTAACTGTATCTTAGAAAAGAATCTAGCAAGTGAACTAAAATTTGCATTTGGATGGTAGTCTTATTTGATTGTAAAATACTTCTTTGGCTGTTCCACACCAGAACAGTGGCTGGTCCCATGCAGGTGAGCAAGGAATAAGCATGTGTTCTCATCAAGCAGCTCCACCTCTGAGCAAAGACCAAAATACAGGAAATCCGGAGCATGCGAAATCAATTAAGCGAGTTAATACATGTAAGTCATTTTGAACCTTGAATCAAAATTAGCTATTATATCAATAAAAATAATACCTCCCTTTATTGGATATCTGCTGTATACCAGACAGCAGGTTAAGGACAGGTACTCTCTAATTTAATCCTAACAGGAAACCCTATGGGTAGTGATAACTCCTACATTTTATGGATGAAGGTGAGAAAATGCAAATTTTGTTAGTTTCTGCATTGCTTGCAGGCTTTTGCTAATGAAAAGTAATTTTTACTTTTTCATAAAGCATGGCAGTCCATACTAAGGAGCAAATGCAGTTAGCATTTTTATATGCTTGCCCAACATAGATAAAGATAAAAAGAAGTCAAGCAACACACAGACAGATATAGTTTCTGAATTGGGTATTTTTTCCCTCTGTGATGTACATCATATAACACTGAGCTGTCTTCAAGCCACTTATGCAACTAGCGGCTGCCCTACCCAGTGCTGGGAAGCAGCTGCGACCCAGACTTACCCTGCAGCAAATTCACAGACCCCAGTGGTGGCAGATGTATCCCTAAGTCCCCACAAGGCTGCTGACCAATTCTATTCCCTGAACATCCAAGGAACAGAGGGCCAACTTCTGTCTCAGCTACACAGGGATGATTTAAGACCCAAAGTAGCAGGTGCCACTACATTTCACTATCCTACAACTCTGGGGCCCAGTTCAGTTGTCAAATATAGATGCACATGCAAGATTCAATCTGCAATTGGTCTGTCACAATAGCCACCTCACACACTACCACTTTTCTGGGGAAACCTATAAAGACAAGCTCATAGTTAACAAGGTGAAAGGCACACAGCAGCAACATTTGTGTGTTCAAAACTCTGGAAGGGCAATGAATCCCTGAGCCTTGCCCTTGTTAAAATGTTGAGTGTCCTCACTTCCCCAGGCATGCACCCTTTTCCACATCAAACCTATGATCATCCAAATCCACATGGACTTTGAGCCTCTCCAAAGTGGCTGAGAGACACACGGGAGTCAAGATTTTACAACAGTACTATGGACTCTCCAGAAAACGAGAGCCTTAGTAAACACTCCCCATCCTTCAGTGTGTGCTGAGGTCTCAGGAGAGAATTCCCTGTGAAACACTGCCTCCTATTTCACATGTATGCTCAAAACTGCCCAATGAGACATCCTGTTTTTATCTCAGCAGTGCCTCACTTTATTTCTAAAGAGCCCCATGCTAGGAAGACAGTCTCGATAATAATATGGTGCAGCAATATTTGGGGTTCTATCGCTGACAGTAACTGCTAATTTACTCTCTCTCCATCCCATTCACACACAGACATTGCTCAGAAGACTGTCTACCACTCTAAAGAGAGCTTGCAAATCAGGATTCTGCACACTACCGCCAGAAAAATGACCTCAAAAATAGACAGTAGCTGCCTCTAGGGTACCTTTCCTCCTTTACCATTCTGACAGAAGTCATGTGGCTCTTATCCATGTGCCCCACACAAGCCTCTAACTTCCTTACATTAAAGCACTATTACGTGAGGCTTATTATGAACTAAATGTTCATGTTGTCTCCTCCCCTAAACTCATATATTTAAAAACCCAAACACCCAATGTGATAGTATTTGGAGGTGCAGTGCTTAGAAGGTAGCTAGGTTTAGATGAGGTTATAAGGGTAGAACCCCCATAAGGGGCTTAATGGCTTTGTAAAAAGAGACACGGACACCAGACCCTCTTCTCTCCACCATATGAAGGCACAGTGAGAGGGGAGCCGTCTGCAGGTGAGGGAGAGAGCCTCACCAAGAATGCCATCTACCAGTACCTGGATCTTGCCTTCAGAACTGACAAAATAAATGATGTTGGTTAAGTCACCCACACTGTGGCATTTTATTATAGTAGCCTGGGCTGAGACAATGCTACAATAATTAATTATCCAACTATCATCACTGCAGCCCTTGTACCTAGAACAGGGTGTGGGAAGTAAGATGCACTAAAGGAGTATCTGTTGGATGCATGGACGGACAAACAGACGTGTGGGTGGGTGGGTTGGTGAGTTGATGCATGTGTGCATGCAAAGATAAAAAATAAAGTCTTGAAAAATATTCAATGCTGGAGAACACAGTTATGATATAAAAAATAAACTGCAAAAAATTACATAATGTGATCTCAATTATGTAAACATTTACACATGATGAGGAATTGGGAGAGAAGCATGCTGAAAATGCTAACAGTGGTTACCTCTGGGTGGCAACATTTGGATCGACTGCTGGAGTTTTGTTCATCTCCCGTGTTTCCACAAACTGCATTCAGTATATTTACAATCCGAAAATAAGATTACATCTTTAAAAAGGAAATTACTAAAGGAGAAAAACATGCCTCCATGTTTTAGGAGATTTCACTCCAAAGAGCGGCGGAGAGACTGAGGGGAGACCTGAGAGCTCTGGACACCTGCGGTCCCAGAGCGCATGAGCACTCATCCTGCCCAACTCTCCAGAAGCAGAGGGAGCCTCACACCTGAGCGCCTTTGCTTACCCTTTTACATCGTGAGTGACCTCCCTAAGCCTCTGTTCAGCCTCAGCCATTCAGAGATGGGGAAAAGGAAGTGCCACCCCCAAGGCTAAGACTCAAACTGAGGGGCCAGGAGTCCAGGAGAGAAAGGCAGAAAAGGAGCTCCAGCCAAAGCTTCAGAGCCACGAAGCAAAAGAAGCACAGATGTGCTCACCACACAATTGAAAAGATCGTCCCAAAGCTCAAAAGCACTGAAGAAGGTCACTGTTTTAAAGTAGAAGAGGCCAAAGTTATAATGACAATAATTGTAACAGTAACTGCATTCGACATTTGTTAAGGGTTTAACAGTGGGCAGCAACCTTTGACTATAAAGGCACAGAAAGTAAGTACTTTTGGTTTTATGGGCCATATGGTCCCTGTCAGAACTACTGAAGTCTGCCCTTGTAGCCACAGATAATATATTAAAGAAAGAGCATGTTGTGTTCAAATAGTACTCTCTATACAAAAACAGAAAGAAGGTCAGATTTGGCCCAAGGGCCAGAATTTGCTAATCAGGATGCATAAGAATCATACTTCACACTCAAATTCGTAACTTAAAATGGGCAATGTCCCCAAGGAACCTACTCAACACCCTCTCTCAAGCAGAATTACATCAGCCCAGGGACACTAAAACCCACAGCAAAGACATGCACCAAAGCCCCTAATTTCTTCACAAAAGAATTTTATGCTCTACATATAAAAGGTATAGTGAAGAAGTAAGCTCACTGGGAGATTTCACGAACAGTGGCTCATACACATGTAACTGCACATACGTAAACCCTGAGTATAGCAGCCAACATGCACACACCGCAGCCTGAGGCCACCCTCCTAGAAACTTGCTGAGCTGGGTCACAGCACAGTCTTATGGTGGAAGCACAGTGAGGACAGAGGGCCTGCCTTGGAATTCCCACTCTCTGAGATTTCGGTTAAGAGATCAACCTTCTCTAAGTCTCAGCCACCTCACCTGCATCCCAGGGTTAGGAATTCTTATGGTCCTAGGGTGGCTAGGAGAGGACATGGGGGTGGGGAGGGCAAGGGCCATGCTTCCTTTTATCCATCATCATATACATAGCACCAGACACAAAGTGGGTGCATAGAAAACAGCAGAGAGATAAACTGGAGATTTTTCTAGAACAACCTAAGTCAGCAGGAAAATAGGACTTGTTCTGCAAACCTCCCAGGGAAAAAAAGCCTAGCACTGAAAGTATGACACAGCTGTCTGGCAGAGCCAGCCCAGGCACCGGGGACAGCATGGAGGTGCACAAACCCATCCTCAGAGAGAGCCTGAGAGGACTCTCTCTGCCAGAGGCAGGTGTGGATGGCAGTAAAAGTGAGCTGCAGAGGCGTGGGGGACAGGGCTTCTGTTTACCCGTCTCAAAACAGCCTGAGATCTCCAGGCCCTGGTGCAGCCTCCAGGCCTAGCTGAGTGTTTATTTCCCCCAAGCACTCACTCCCAGCTTCTCACTCTGTAACCCTGACTTTCTTTAGCCAAACAGATGAGTAAATACTTGGCCCTCCCCACCCACTCCCTTCCACAGGCCTCTGAGGGAAGCGAGAGGAGCTAATTGGAGAACACATGAGCTAAATGCCAAGATTTGAGAGTAGTTTTCTCTAGCAACAAAGCACTACCTATGTATCTGCTATATACCTGTGGCTGCTTCACCAGCACCAAAGCGAAAGACCAAGCAGTGGGGAAGATAAATTATATTTTGCACATACAGTGTACTGGGTACCATGGGGCTAAATGTTTAAACTGTATGACTTTATTCTCATGGTAATCCTGAAAGGTAGGTGTTTTCATCCACATTTTAGTGACAGGGCTGCACGTCAAGGAAGCTGGGTTACCAGTCCAAAGTCATACAGTGCCCAGTACAGATCTATCAGAGTCCACCCTGGCCAGATGCCCAGGGCAGTGTGTGGCTCCAATGGTCTCCCTTTACTATGAAAACCTCATCTCACTTTCCCTTTGCGCACTATACATCAGCTAGCACAACCCCATCATTCTCTCCTGTCCCGTGTCCGTGGAGGACGTGCACTAGCAGTCACAGCAGAAGTAGCCAAGGGATGAGGTAATTATTCTTTCATAGGTTACTTCCCCACCAGGACAGTGAGTGCCATAAAGGCAGTGACATGACGTACACCTTATACACCACTAATCCCAAGTCCTTCCCATAGGGCCTGACGCTTGGTAACTGTTCAACTCGATCTGCAGAATGAGTGAATGAACGAATGAATGAACAAATTATCATGCACACTTGTTCCCCAGACATTTCAGGAGGACTAAGCATGATTTTCCTAAAGTTTGGCATGAGCTTCAATCTCACACACACACACACACACACACACACACACACCACCTTTGCTAAATTCTTCAAAAAATGAGATTACAAATCATGCATATTCTCTTAAGATCACAGTACAGCTCTTTCAGAAAACTGATGGTCATCTTCACAGTGAACCCTGTACATCCTATCTTTAAATGGCACCACCACTTTGGTTTATTAGCTATTTGCCACCCAAGTGACTTGATGAAAGAATCCACACAAAGCCAAAGAAAAATGCAATCACTTTTATAGAGCCTTTGGGTCGGATGGGTTAGTACAAATCTCCAGAACATGAAGGGCTTTTACACAAAGGTACCACCACCCTGGTGATACAGAGAGGCAAACTCACCCATTCTCTCACCTAACCTCTACAGTGTGGACATAAAAATAGCATTAAATCTGAATCCATCCCTCCTGCGGCCTCCGTTGTCAGGACTATGGCTCTATGCTTAGTCCAGGTCCAGTGGCATTAGCTAAGTGTTTAGTAAGACCAGGTAGGATTTAAGAGCCAAGGCTTAGAATTAGATGAAGTTGGGCTCCAGCCATGCCTCCATTACTTATTACCGCTTATGTGGCCTAAAGTCACCTCACCTGTAACATGGGGCCAATGAGATTCACTCCCAAGATGCCCTCAAACTACTTGCCAGGGAGCGCTGTCCTCCCACCATCTGCTGCCCAGACGAAAGGTGAGATCCTGGCAGGAGGAACGGTGTCTGAGCACTCAGCACAGATCCTGGCACCAGCAGGGCTTCGGGGCATGCTTTTGACAAGGGCATGCTTTTGACCTTGGGGGCTGCATCTATACAGCGCCCAGCTTTCAGCAGCTGCTCTGTTTGTTGCTCAGCAGCCCCTCTCCTCCCAGGCTGCAGTTCTGGAGCAAGGGAGCATGCCAGGACAACCCTGAGGGCAGTGCCGTGGCAGACGAAGTGGTAAGGACAGCCTCAGCTGCTCCCTTCACTAACACCAGAGTCTCTGGTCATCTTGAATTAATCTTGCTTTCTTCCTAGTCCTTTCTACAGGACCTGGAGTCTAGGGTATTTTCACTATGCTTCTGTCTCTGTCTTTGTTTCTCGCTTTCTCTCTCTCCCTCCACACACTCGTACACACAAAGGGGTAATTCTGATTGCTTCAAACGTTTAATTGAATGAGGTCTGGTTTTTTCAAGACAGAGTCTCAGCATGTAGTTTAGGCTGGTCTTTAACTCACTGTGTAGCCCAGGCTGGCCTTAGACTTGCAGCAACCCTCCTGCCTCAGCCTCCCAAATGTTGGGATTTTAGGCACGCACCATTATTCCCAGCATGAGTGAGGTCTAGGAGAAACCCTAGAATCTCACTGGAACTGAGAAAAGCAGTAGCTCTCTTCCCTGGAAGAAGTATTTCCCTTTTAAATAAAGGATCTTGGCTGCCACTTTAAAACAAATGCCAATAGTGAGGCAAATCCTTCTTTGTGAGGGTCTAAGTTAAAATCCCCCTTTAAAAGAAACCAATTGTGGAGAAAAGTGCCTCCTAATCCAGTCATAAATCAGGCTTTCAAGTCCTAAAATATTTTTCCCATAATTCATGTTAATCATTCTACTCTTGTAGCATGAATCATCTATTCAATGGAAGACTTTCACCACGACAGGCAAGAGCCACTGGATCTTGCTTTAAAAATCTCTCCAGAGCTCAGAAGGTTTTCTATTATTGACAGAAAAGTTACTATATTTTTAGCAGGCACTTTAAATATTACTCATGCAATCAAAGCTGTTTTCCTAATTCAACTTACATAGTTTTCAAACATGTATTACGGTTGACCTTATTAAATATTCTTCTGTAGCATCACTTACACATGCTGACACACAAATGTACAGCTCCAGAACTTCTGGCAGCACTGGGGAAAACCAAATCCTCAAGTATTCTCCCAGAGAAAATGGCCACAGCTCTGGTGAGGCACTGGCTCCCAACCGGTGCCACAGGAGGCAGGGGCAGGCTGCTAGGAGGGACCTTGGCATCAAGGTGCGTGTGCAGACAGGTGGAGACACAGAGGGAGGTTTTCTGCATGCTGGCTGAAAATTTCATGGGAGCCTCTCCACAAACACTCTCCCAGAACTCTAAGGACAACATTTTCTCAATCCTATTAAGTTCCGGCATGTCACAGAGGAAGCAGGACAATTTTGACATTCTAAAAATAGAAAACACGGAACTATCACATCCAGAGTCTATAAACTAGGAGGTAATGTAACTACCATTCACTGGATACTGACCAGCAGGTATTGTGCTAAATAAATAGCACAGAGATGTAAGACTTCATTTAATCCTTACAACAGCCCTAGGAGGTAGGTGTTACTGTCTTCATTTTTCAGATAAGAGAGAGAGAAAAAGATGTTAATAAACTTGCCCATGACCGGGGCAGAAGCAGGTAGAAGCAGGATCCGTTAAGACTCCTAAAGCTGTGTGCGAAACCCTTGCCAGAACTTACCCAGAAGGTCCAGTTTCCAGCCCCACACCCCTCCACTGTGTGGAACCCTGTGCAGGTGAAGGGAGCTAGTGCCACTCGCCACTGACCAACTGCCCATCAGAACAGGTTAGCTCTTGTGAAGGAGCAGAACCTTAAGTGAGAGAGTAGGAGTTTCGTTAGAAGCGGGTGGGGAGTGGACGTTCATCGTGGGCCTCGGATGTGAAAATCAGGGAGGCCAGACGGGAGCTAGGACAGCTCCGAAGAAAGATGACAGAAAAGAAGGTAGATGCCCCAGCTAAGTGCGGACTGACCTCAGTAAACAAGAAGAAAGAATCAGACCAAACAAATGAGAATAATAGCAAATGACTGTAGTTGCAATTTTCAACACTGAATCTTAGATTGCTGAAATCGCTGAGCCAGAGAGGAGGGAGAAGGGTGGGCAGGGGGAAGAGATGAAGGGAGGGGAAGGAGTGGGGGGCAGTGGGAGATGGACAGAGATGACAGCTGGGTCAGTGGCAATGACTCTGCGCTTCCTGTGTTCCAGTTTGTTTTGTTTGTCCACCCAGTCCTGTGTTCTAAAATAAAGCAGGTGGACAACAATCACCTAGCTTTCAACCACCACTTCTCTGCCTCCCGCAGGGGACAGGAGTGAGCCTGGTGCTCTATTTGCCTCCACTACAGCTTCCCAGCCTGAGCACAGCCTGCCGCTGCCATTCAGGGTGAAAACAACTAGGATAAAATGTGATCCCTAAGATGAGCCTGGGCCTCTCCTGGACCCCCTTCAACTCTGGAACAGCCCCAGACATGCACATTCGCCCCTGCTGTCAACATTCAGATTGAGGGAGACACACCATGAGCAAAAATATCACTATATTTCTAGAGCAGATTCAGGATACTGTGGTTCAAGATAAGGAAGATAGGTGACAATTTCTTTTAAGTTTATAGCTTAATGGGAAAAATATAAACAACAATACCCAACACATGCCCCAGGAACACCACATGAAATAATAGGCACAGGGAATAAACTACGGAAGGTGATCTGCTAGTGCCGTAAGCAGCCCATGTGAGGTTCCTCACAGCCCCCATTCTTATAATAAATTATAGAGACGACCCCTGAATGTATATCCTCTAACCCATCTGTCCGCGGCCCTTCCCGCTGCCCCACATCAACCACACATCCAAAGCTTCTCGGCCCCGACCGTTTGAAGACTCCCCTACACAACCTCTCTTCTTTCCTACTGCGAGTGTGGTTTTGACCAATTAACAGCACGCAGACAAGCTCATGTGATGCTCAGATTAAAAACAGCCCCTGCCACTGAAGTCAGAGAACCCACTGCCACAGCCCCAGGAAAAGGACTGTGAGCAAAGAGAAAATGTAGAAGGCCAGAGTTTACTCCTACTTAGGAAACTGCATCAGGAACATCAGCTCCCAAGCCTGCCACCCCAGCGTTACCCTACTCCAGCCACTGTCCAGAGACAGCTGCCCTATTACAACAGTTTCAACTCAGATTAATGCTTAATCTGAAGAGACACAATAACCCCAAACAGGCCCACCAAATTCTCCCCTATACCCTACAATTGCAAATCGGCTAATGAGGGACTTTTGGATGAGAAAATGTTCACCAAATGTGGTGAAACTGTTTTCAGACAGAACCGACTAATGAACGAGCAGAGAAACCCAGTTTGCTTAGTGAAGTGGGAGAACAAACCAACTACGTGAGCAAAAGAGGGGAAAAGAGGATTACATTACAACTGAAAGTAAAATGACATCTGGGCAGTACCACAAAGGACGGAAGCATGGGAGCCTGAGAGGGAATGCTGAGCACCAGTGACGTCATCTGGGAGTCCTGAAGGACTTCAGTGGATCTGCAGGATGAGAGAGCACCAATCGTGGAGATGAGAGAGGATGATCCAGGAAGCGGATATCATGTGCAAATGCTCTGCGCAACCCCAAACAAAGCCAGCCAGGCTGGGAGGCCGTGCGCATGGGGCAGGCACAGCATTCCACACTGCTTCAGGCCTCTGGACAGTCAGGACTCTGCCATAATGCTACCCCTTCTTCCTAGGAAGTTTCTTGGGCTGATCTTCACCTTGAGCTGCTGTCCTTGCTGCCTCTCTCTTCCTGCCACAAGCTTCTGTCCCCACTCCTTCTGCCTTTCCCCTTGCGCCTCTCTTCATGGCTGCACACAGGACTGTGCGTTCCAGAGGATCATGTGTCTGCTCCCTGACTGATCTCGCTGTATCTTGTGCAAACAGACTGATACCTGCTGAGTGCACATGGCAGCGAGGTCTGAGCAGCGAGCAACAGCTGGGGAGTATATTCCATTCTTTTGTGCTGCAGGAATGACCTAGATGTACTCTGTATGAGATTCACACTTGTATGCTTAATTCTACCTGTACCACCCAGCCTGGAGCTCACATGGTGGCAGAGGTTTGGGCAGCAGCAATACGGGATCAGCTGAGCTGACAAGTTGGCTGAGCTTAGCCGACAAGGAGAGACCAATGTGAGACCTATGAGGACTGTTCCAGATTACCACAGCAATGCCCTTTGGGGGGTATCTCTGGAAGGGCCAGCTGTAGTAGACTTTCCTGGGGACACTTGTTCACAGAACCAAGACATGAGTGAAGGGAATAGGTGAATGATTCATGGCCGCCATCATTCTTCTATCTATCTGGTGTTCATCTGAGGCTGTCACATTCACTCAGTCATTCTGAAGCTACTTTAAATGTGGGTTGGTAGGAGACCCAGAGATAAGAGATTCTCCAAAGAAGAATGCAGATAAGATAAACCCCATGGGCAATGTCCACTCAGAGGAGGAGCTGAGGAGACCACAAAACAGGCAGTACCCCCAGGCAGACATGGGGTGCCACTTACATGCTGGGGACATTGTGTCACTTTCTCAGAGCTGCAGAGCCCTTTTCTTAGCTCAGGCTGACCACAACGAAGTGCTGCAGACTGGCTGGCTGAAACACCTAGCATCATTTTTCACAGTTCTGGAGGCTGGAAGTCTGAGATCAAGGTACTGACCAGTTTGGCTTCCTGGTGAAGGTTCTCTTGTGTCCTCCAAGGGCCAGGAGACAGAGGAAACAGGTTCTTTAGTATGTCATCTTAGAAAGGCACTAACCCTATCAAGAGGGGCCCACCTCCTGACCTCAACTAACCCTAATGTGTCTCTAAAAGCCCTACTCTTAAATGCCATAACATGGGTTAGGGCTTCCACATATGCATTAGGGTGGAAGAAGAGTACAATTCACTCCATAGCAACCACTATCCTCATAGGACTAGTGTGGGGATTTTCTGGGACCCCATAAGCACTCCATTGAACACTGTGCCTAGCCAGGTAAATGCCCTGGTAGTCAGCTTTTCCTTGTGGCAACTGATGCAAGGGGCTTTGGGTGAACAGCAAGTATAATTTTACTTCCAGACCCCAACCTGCATCTCAGTGCATACAGGACCAACCTATTCTGCACCTTTTTCTACCCCTTCTTCCTCTTGCTGAGCAGAAACATGACTTGAAATTGAACTTTTTCCCCTCCAGGGGTATGAAAGCGCAAGAGACGTGATTAAAGGCTGAGCTGGTGGTCATCATGCCACGATCCTACAGTCACATGCTGACCAAGTCCAGTGATTTTCCACCTCTTAATCACGTCTGCCAGATTTAAAATGCAATGAACATCAATGAGAACAAATGCTAATAAGGCTCTAACAGCCATCGGATGTCAAGAGGTGAGGAATAAACCTTGCATATTTTGACTGAAAAGGAGTCAAAGAGGAAATAACCGGGATACTAAATACAAATCTTTTATTTAACAGCAGTGGCTTCCCTGGAAGACAGCTGCTCCAATCAGTGACACTCACTTATTAAAGGATGTGCCATGTAGTGTCCCATGGCAACAGAAACACCCAGCTTTGTGATATGCATCTTTCCTGGCATTTAGCTAATGTGGTAAAGTCACCAGCAAATTTACAATGGGCCTCAATGGAAGAGAAGGTCCTTTTCTGACACACATAGTCATCAGAGTTTAGCTTAGTAAGATTTCTCCAAGAAAACACTAGGTCTTGGGAAATGTTCTATCAAATGACCCCTCTAAGCAGCAATAGATTAATACATTTATCAAATGCCTTCACTTCCCTCACATCTTGGAACACCCTTTCGGTAGACATACTTCTGGTCCATGGAAGAGTCATATCAGACTTGCCTGGCTGAGCAAAAGGCCAGCCTCGGCTGTGCTGTCTCTGCTGATCAAAGTCTGGGTCCAGCACCCAGTTCAGTTTTGGCCTGGGTCCAGAACTCAGGTCAACTCAACCAACTTTCTGGGTTTTCTATGCCCTCAGAATTACCCCTCTCCCAGGTATCAGACATTCTGAAATACCCAGTCTGTGTAGCATGACATTTCCTGATTAAAGAGACATGCTTTGTATTCTACAATAAATAGTGTAGTAATTATTAGAGCAGAATCAGATGGACCTGGGTTTGAGACTGACCTCTCTCACACAAGGCTATGAAACCTTGGACACATTTTACATCCTAAGTCACCGGGTGCTCCACTGTGAACTAGAAGGTCAGCACTTGTCCTGGGTAGTTAGTGTGAGCATTAAATAAAGTAGTAGATGAAAAGCCCCCTGCACAGTGCTATGGGAAGCACATCATCAACATTAGCAATTTGTAAGTGGTTTCATAAAAGCTCATTTTTTGCTCTATTATAATAGTCAAAGTAGCTGGGTAAATAAATGAGCCTCAGGGGAACCTACAGAGAGATTTGCAGGGAGCAGCCATCGCTTTAGGTAACAGGATTTGCCCTAAACTGTATAAACAACCTTCTACTATAAATACAGATGAGGAGCCCAGGGGAGCAGGACTACTTTTAACACCTGAGAGGCCAAATCCTATGCAACCTCTCAAGAAGGAGGAGATCGGCTCACCACAAACTGCACCCCAAACATCTACATCCAGATTTTACACCTTAAATTTTATACCTTAAATTACTATCTTGCCTGAGAAAAAGAGGATCATGATGACAGCTGAAGATTTTATGAGTACTTATTACATGCTAAGCACTAAGCTAAATATTATGCATCTATTTGCCCATTTAACCCTCAGAATAATCTGTGAAGGAGCAGTTTGTATCTTCAGTCAAAATCAATACTACCCAATAGACACACTTTACACAAGGTACTTGTTTCGTGACAAGTGTCAAACACATATGTAATTTAAACTTGCTAATCACATTAAAAAGTAGAAAGAGGCAAACTTAGATATGTTATTAGACCCAACATATCCAAAGGATCATTTTAACATGCCATCAGTATTTTAAAATATAAATGACCTTTATACTAAGGCTCCAAAACCTGGCCCATATGTAACAGTCACAGCACACCTCATCTCAAACCAACCTTATTTCAAGGGTTCAGCAGCCACAAGTGGCTGGTACTGGTTTAAGGTTTTTTAAAGAAGGAGAAAACAGGATGGCGGAGGCTCCACAGGGACTCAGGCAGTCTCTGTCCCAGGCTGAGCACCTCACCTCACCTCTCCAGCTTCTCCTTTGTTGCATCATTTCAATTCCACATTCTGTAGACTGCACCTCCCCCAAGTAATAGAGGCTTCATCCTTCACTATCAGGATTGGAGGCGCACATGTCCTGCATGCTGAGGGAAAGCACAAAGACACCTGCTACCTCACTTTTAAAAGAAAGATCCTGACCAGGCACCACTACTGAAACTCGCTCTTTAAAAAAAAGAACTCTGAAGCGAGAAATAGTAAAAGGAAAAGACATGCATTTTTAAAGCAGCCTCCAATTGATGGGTGGTTTCCAAACTGTCCCCCAAAAATCCCATTCTGTGTCAGAAATTGCAGAAAGGGTAAAGAGCATTACAGGTAGTGACTGGGTGAGGACTCCAATGTAAAATATCAGAAAGTGACAATGCTAACCTCAGATAAATGTAGAATTTTTTAAAAAGGTAAAGCAACAACAGTACAAACAGGTAAATAAATATGTAACTGAGGACAGAGCAGGGAATGGATCGGCACCAGGCAAAATAGCGCAGAAGTGAGCAGACTCACACGGGCCGTCTCACCTCACACAGTCCTGAGTTGTCTCCTCAAATGCAGAGAAAGATTGGGACAGACACTTTTGGCAGCTCCAGTTTTTGGTGTAATGGCACAGGGGTAGTGAACTTGTGTTACGGTTTATACATTGTGTCAACTTGGAGAGTCTAGAGGCTTGGCTGAATGACTCAACAGGAAGCGAGGGTGTTTACTTTGTATATATACTGAGTCTGTGGAAAAGGATGACATGGTGATTATGTGAGTGCTACATGCCCCCCAGGTGCGGGGAGCCTGTTTACAATGTAAGGGAAGGAAAGAAGCTGCTTTGCCGCCATTTATCCCTTTTGCTAGTTGTTTTTGCTGTGTTCTGCTGCCATGAACTGTTGCCCTCTGCCATGTGCTACTCTGCCTCAGAACCAGCCAAGTGTAGACTGAAACTTCCACAAACTATAAGCTAAATAAGCCTTTCCTTCCTCCATTTTGGGCGTTGGGTATTTTGTCTCAGCAACGAGAGAATTTGCTGCTAATTTTACAGAGTAAAGGTGCGTCTAAGTATCAAGCTGGCTTTAAAACTCTTCATGGAATTAACACGATCAGCAAAGAGTTTCCTGGTGGGAATAGAACTTGAAGAAAAGGAAAATAGAAACGCTCAAGCAGGGACAGCCCTTGGCCTAAAGTACAGGGCTTAAATTTACTCACCCAGGGTCCCTATAGATAATAGCAGATTCTGTCTCCTGCCCTGCTGACAACCTGCAATGACTCTGTATAACAGTACAAAGCAGAAATATCCAGTACCCACAGGAACTGGGGGGAGGCCAGACCAAGGCCCATCACAAATTGCCTGTCCTTCAGGCACGCACAGTAAGGTCCAGAATAACTCCACCTCAGTAGCAAGGATCATGTCCCACTTGTTCCGTGCAGTGGTGTACCAAGCTCGTTGCCATAAGGACGTATGAACTCTGAGCTCAGGGTGTTCTCCCCTTATCCCAACTATTATTCCAACCCTGGGCCTCTGTCCTTTCAGAATCACCTCTCACTCTTACACAGGGGACAGTCACCAGCAAGAGCTCAGGATATACCAGGCCTGGCTCTGACTTTTCCTAGCAGTTGATGGTGGGTGAGTTGTTTAACTGTGTTGAGTCCCGATTTCTTCATTTTAAACAGAGAATTATTCATTTATTTTACAAATAGTTATTGTTCCCATGCTATTCTAATTTCTGGGGATAATAGTGAAGAAAATCCCTCCCTCATGAAATTTTAATTCTAGTTGGAAGCAGAAGGTGCCCAGTGCATAAACCAGCTCATATAAACAAATACAATGACTATGTCACAGGGCTATTGTGAAGATTAATACTTGTAATGCAGACTGTATGCACTAAATACATGTCATCTGTTGTTAACTACAAATAATAACAATGCTAACACCTAATTCCTCCAGTTACCCCTAAGCCTGGGCCTGGTCCCAAAAGTCCAATCTGGCTGAAAGTCAAAACAGAATAAAGCCCCAGAAGAGGCTGCATTCTTCATACCCTAGTATCTTTCTGCATTGCTAGGATTCGTGCACAAGAACACGTGCTACAGGGATAGAGCCCCAGACAGGCTCTATTTAGCAAACTCAATAGTCCGACCAGGCCCGATGCACAGAGAAAGGTGGGTCTGAGGCACAGGGCCCGGCACTAGCCAGGAGAGTGTCAGCTTCCTGCCAGGTTACACCTAGAAAAGCACTAGCAGATGAAATGCCTCAGAGACATTCCAACAGGCAGGGGCATATCACACTCTCGTGAGACTGAGGAGACATCAGGGGGCCATCTGCAATCCTGTCACTGGCATAGGTCCGTGGCCTTCCGCTGGTGCCTCTGGGAGTTTTAGGGCGCTGCAGTGACAGAAGTGACAACTACAGTGATGACAGGAGTGCTTGCTACAGTAGCTGAATGTGAACAGAGTGTGCAACACTCACCTTGCACCGCTTTCCTCAGTATTTCCTACAACCCTGCAATCAAGCACTCTGCCTTTTAATCTCCATTTTACAGATAAGGAAAATGAGACCAAGCAAGTTGCGCAAGAATGCACAGCAAGTAGACACTGGGCACGTAATGCAGTTCGAAAAGCCAGGTTCGAGGGGCTGGGGATATAGCTCAGTGGAATAAGCACCTGCCTAGCAAGCGCAGGGTCCTGAGTTCGATCCTCAGTACCGCCAAAAAAAAAAAAGAAAAGAAAATCCAGGTTCTAAACCAGTGAGCTAATTCTCCTCTCCCAAGAGCTACCCATGGAAGGAAGGCAAAGAGGCCCAGGGCTCCGAGCTACCTCCGCCTAACTCAGAGGCAGCTGTTCAAATTTGATCTATTTCCTGTGAATGGATTTCCCTTTGATGAAAAGAAAGATACACTGATAATCTTTTAAAATAACTGGAGTAAATAATGGCCAATATCAAAAGACAGTTGACATGCCAAGCTTAAAAAAAAAACTACCATGAAGCAACACACCTATCTAATAGTATAACAGAGGAACTGTGGTAATAAATTCACTTAAAGGAATACAAAAGAGCAGTAACAAAATAACTGTTTAATTGATTTTGTAGCAAATTCAAAAACAAGTATTTGATGAGCAAAGTTAGAAGGGTGGTTTTGATAAGGAAGGACAGGAGGGTCCTCTGTGGAACTGGCAATGTTTTAAATCTTAATCTGTGTGTGCTTATGGAGGAATATGTAGAAATAAACATTTATTGAACTATAGAGTTAAGACTTGTGTACCTTTTTGTGTGTTTATTATACTTCAGTAAAAATGTAAAATAAAAACTCAAAAATATCCCAATAAATTATTTGTTCCCCGTGTCTAGTTTTAGGTAACAATGGGCCCAGATTCTTTTAAGAAAGAACACAACGGTCTACTTTGGTTGTAAAAAATAATAATAAAAGTAATTAAAATAAGATTCTTAAACCCCAAACAAAAATTCAGTAACAATGATAAAACGCTCTAGCCATGGGATCAGCTCACGGGAGCTGTGTGCCCCAGGTCTGCGTAGGCAGGCATGACTTCCAGCCGCCCTGAGCCCACCCTGCTGAGGAGAGCCACAGTGTGATTCTCAAAAGACGTGTCTGCAGAGAACAAAGCCTGTGCCTGCCACTTCAAAGGTACTTAGAAGAACATTCCCTCCCTGTGCACCTAGGATCATCAGGCCTTTTAAGAAGGCACAAGAAACTCAAAGGCAATCTCAAAAGCGTTGAATGCAATAAAACGATCTCTGGCCATCTCAACAACCAAGTACATGAGGAAAAAAACGGGCATAAGTGACAAAGGGAAGCCAATAGCTCACCAGGTTGTCTCTCCACAGCTCACCACTGTGGGCACACTTGCCTCTAATTATTTCTAAGTCTGGGAGCAAGCTGAGTTTAAAATAAAAGGCCAGAGACTCGCCCCATTACAGCCCCAGCAAGCAACCCACAGCCCTGGGTATTTCTGGTCCCAGGAAGACAGCAGCACAGACCCCCTCAGGTTACCTGCCACCACCTCCCAGAAGCCAGCACTGGCCCCATCTCCTTCCCACACTATGCTGCTTATTAAAAGTGAAGCAGGCCTGCCAAGAATCACAGGCTGTGTGTGCTCAGTTTTGCTTGCTGTCAATGTGAGCGTTTTATGCAAGAGGCAAAGGAGTAATGAGAGTCACTTGGTTTGATCACAATCGCACTCTGATTTGAATTGCAGTTCAGCAATTACAAGGTTCTCAGCCAGTAGCACTCCCCAGGGTTTGGGGGAGGTGGACTTTTAAAAAGGAAATTAGACCTTCCATGTGAACAGATTTCACTCCGAAACTTCTTGTGGGAGAGGCTTTGACACAAAAGGCCTCTTCTTGCACTGAGGAAAGCAAAAGATCCTCATGGGAAAAGTGACTCCTAGATCCAACCTATTTTCAGGCTCTTATTTTGCTTTCATTATCAGGTGCTTTATAACACTGCTGCATAGTGAATTGCTATAAGCTGTCCCCGCCTTTCTGATGCACCTCTCTACAGATGTGCAAAACACAATTTGGAAGTCAAAACCAAGACAGTATCAGTTGTTAAGCACAGTAACAGGACTATGGGTTATCTGTCTTGTTGTTGCTGTTGTTTAAGAAAAAGTACATTGTTTGCTTGCGCTGAAGAATCAACAACATAAGCACACACTTCCCTAACCCACGATGGAGAGACCAGCTTTGAGGTTTCCAGGGCCTGGGTTCTCCTTGCTCCACAAAAGGGTAATCATAATTATTTGTGAGTTTCAGAATGAGAGGGAAAGAACTGACAGACAATGGACAAGCCCTACTCCAACTCTGTGTCTTCAATCTCTCGGCCCAATGACAAAAATTAACTCCCTCAACACCTCCAAAAGAGGAATAGTAAAAGCCTGTGCTGTGAACACTGGTTTGACCTCATCCTGTTTTGCAGACCCCGGGAAAAGCTTGTGGGCTGACTCCTGTGGAACACAAGGCTCAGTTTCCAGGGCAGGAACTCACTAGGCAAGGCCACAGACACCCATGGGAAGGGAATATTCAGTGTTATGGACTCAGATCTCCCAGCCCTACCTCTCCAAAGCCTCACAGTTCCTCCCCATGGAAGGGACCTTGAGAATGCCTAACACTAGTCCTCCCATGTATTTCTGCAAGTTGATTTAATTTGAGAAAAAAACAAATATTGTAATGTGCAATGTCTTACCCTCCAAGTATCAAGGAACAATTTGTTCCTGTTACTTTTTTAAAATTTTTTTTACAACGAACATGTATTACTTGTGGAATAATAAGTTTTTGGAACAAAGCAAGACATAAGCAATTAAGTAGTCTGACAGATTAATCGTGGGAGAAGGCTACTACTTATGCTCCTGCATGATCACCAGCTGTAGTAGAATCCAGGATTCTCTTAAAATATGTTAAGAAGAAACTGCCTGACATTGTCAACAATGGCCATATTCCAAAGTCAACAAATTAATCAAATCAGTACTGAAAGTAAGCCCCAGTCCGAAACAGAAATGAGACAGTTTAAAAAGAAATCAAGAGAGACTAAGTGAGGCAGAGCTGGCAGAAATAGAACACAATCACCTTTTCTCTTTCATCCCTCAGCTTTATTCTGCATGGGAACTGGCACCTGATAGCCCCAGAGGGTTGCCTAGTTTGGAGGGACTCTGCACTGGGAGGAGGAAAGGAGAGAACAGCCCTAGTGGGAGGCAGGAGAGAAGCGGCACTAGGGGTACAAGCAGAACTGTCACAGCCACAGCAGCTACATAAAACGCAGATGGCCTTGTTGATGATCACAAACCACCTCAAAGTCTGAGCTAAATGGCAATAATTTGACTCATGCATCGATGAGCTGGAAGGAGTAAAGAACCCAAAGGGCCTCTAAGCACTTGGGGAATGGAATCTCTAACAGATCCAGAAAGGAGCCTAAAAGGCTGCAAATGGACACAATCTGCTGGCTCCTTTTGAAAAACTCATCCAAATGGGGTTCTGTGACCATGGATGACCATGTCTGATACCAGGTAGCCCTTCCCCTTGGACATAGCTTGCCAGGATAGGACTCCATACCTGAGACAAAGCTGTCTTTTAAAACTACCTGGCAACATGATCACTAGTAGTAATCTGATATCCTCTTGGGAAGTTTGAATGAAGTTTGCAACGCAAATCAGAAGCTGGCAAAAGAAGAGACAAACAGCAGAGAGACAAAAATGTACAAGAAAGACAAACTCAGCCTCTGAGGTGCCAGGGAGACAGAACCAAAGACAGATCACCGCTGTGTCCTGAGCCATTTGCCAGGGTTCCATGTGCCTGACTGGTGGCAAGAGAGGAGTTTTGTACCAGAGGTTGTTTTCTAAGTTCTTCACCTCCCCCAGCAGCCCTGTAGGACATCCTGACTTTCTGCAGGAGCCCAAGCAAGCCTCTGCTCTTAGGAACTTGAAGATCAAACACGGTCCCATCACTATCAACCTCAAAGGCACGTCTACAGGACAGGAGAGATGCTATATATATGTGAGTTTGTACGTTTTTGCCCATCCACTCATACCCTAGAACTGATAATGTCAGGATCAGGTTTTGAAGCCACTAGAATGAAAAGTTATTGTAGCTTTTCATCACAACAAAGCTAGATCTTTGGAAAGAGTTTTTCATAATGAATCTATTGCCATTTCCTTCAAACATACAAAGGTTTATCTTTATTGCAAAAGAAGACTCCAAATAATATGCAAATACACTTCTAAGCCCACCAGTAGCTCTAACAAAAAAGAAAGGCTTAATGTTTAAAAAAAAAAAAAAAAAGACTGGTCAAATGACAAGGTTTCTTTCTGTCCCTGACCACCCCCAAGTGAGCAGAACATGCTTCTGGGTAGCATCCACTGCTGACCATGGGGTCAACACACTCACAGGACAAGCCAATGATTTGAAACTTTAATTATTTCTTTGGCTTAACAGCCATAAATCATACATGCAATCAGCATATGATATGAAAGTGAAATTTTCCTTGGATGAGCCAAGGCTTGCCTGGCAGTCCTGCTGCTTGATGACAACAGAATCTCTGGGGTTAGCGGGGTTTAAAACTGTCTCTTTTTTTTTTTTTTGGTAAATTCCAAATAAACTCATCACTCAAGTAATTCAGAATTTAGTGGTGGATCAATTCACAAGCCCAGTAGTGATAGCGCTAAAACCAATCCCCCTGCATAGACTGAATCATCAAACTAAATATTGTCATGTTAACACTTAGTAGGCAAGAATTAGAATGTCTTGGAAGAGCTTTCCAAGCATTCATCGTTCTCTTTATTTCCCTGTAAGATATGCATAGAGCAACTCCCTAAGATCCACGCCAAATAAACTTACCCGACCAACAGCCTGACAGAGCCCATGACACGTGCATGACTCATGCCCCCCTTGTAACAGCCCCCCTTGTAACAGCCCCCCTTGTAACACCCACCCTCCACCATAGGAATCACTAAGGGCAGAAAGGTGAGGGAGAGAGGGTAGGAGATGCAAGATGGCACAGTTAAACAACACCAAAGCTAAATATGGATATAACTCAATTGAAGGCTCATTCACAAAACTGTCCCATTGGCAGTGACATTGCGATAGCTTCTGTGTACACTTTCCCACCAACATGAAAAACATAGCAGGTGACAAAACAGTCTGTGACCTTCTAATGTGTGAATGTGAGCTTCAGAAGGAAGGTGGGGTTTAAGAAGAGGGACCTCGGAAGGAGAGGTTAACAGCACTGCCCAGTGGGAAAGCAGCTTGACATATTCACCTTAGCTAAAGCTTCTGATAAGGCAAGAGCGCCAAAGTCTGGTTCGCTGCACCATAACCAGTTCTAATTATAAAACAAGCAAGGCTTCCCTTTCTATAACCTGCCTAGAGACATCCCCACAGCAGCATTTCCGATTCCCCGCCAAGGCAGCACTTTAGGCCCTAGAAGCAGTACATCACTGTCATTTGAGATTAGGAGGCCCCTGGGTTCAGTGTCACTTGCTGTGAGTCCCTGGGTCAGTCCCTTAAAAACTCAGCCCTCAAGCCTCCTTTGCCCAGCTGTAAAATGGAAATGCAAGAACATACGTCCAAGAACCACTGTGATACTTTGGTTTAGTAAATACATGCCAAAATGTTAAAATCTCAGCACAACTGCTTGGCACGTGGTAGAACAGCTCTGACGGTCTCTCCCTCCTCCCTTTCTGGCATACCCAGCACTCAGTTTCCAGGGGTGATACAATCAACTAATGTTTCTGACACTACCAGCAGCTAACTGCCATTGTTCTACAAGAAGAAGGGGTGGAAACAGGTTTGTGGATAGCCTTTGACAGCACTCTGACTTCCTCATCGCATGAATATAGGTAAATGTCCAGCCAATCTGTGTGAAAGGCTAGCGACACAGGGTGGTTCAGTCATGGTGACTTTCCCCTTCCCTCTGGCCAGTTAAGATGCAGTTCCAGATCTAGAAATATAGCTCGGTAGTAGAGCACTTGCCTTGAATGTGCAAATGTGCAAGGCCCTGGGTTCAATCTCTAGTACCACAAAACACACACACACACACACACACACACACACACACACACACGCGCGCGCGCAGCCCCAGAACCTGAGATAACTCAGGCACACTAAAAAAGAGAACAGTGTTGGCTCCAACAGGAGTATCCACTGATTGAAAGAGGCAGGATGTGATAGCAGAGTGTGTGCTACAGTTAACTGTGATGTCCCTTGGAGGCCCAGCCCATTCTCAGCACTAACATGTACCCATGCAACACCTCCCAAGGCTGTGGCCTGGGAAAAAGGTGAGCCAGTAACTTCTTATCAGGACACATACCCAGTCATGCAGGCCTTGGAGTCTAGTCTATTATCCTCTGAGGAGTACTAAATCAATCGCTATTTTCAACAGAGCACCTGGCCCTCTCTCTGTCAATCACACCAAGATCATTCTTCTTTCATGGGTCACAAAGCCACATGCTGTCATCCTCATCCCCCAGAACATCAGAGGCCTCTTCCTCCTACTGTTTTCACAGCTTGCACTTCACAGGCCTAACCCAGCTCAAGGCCACAGTTTTCATGGCGACCATCTGAATTGTTGGCTGACACAAGCCTTGAGGGCTCTGTTCTCAGCACAGGGGCCATGGACAGGGGCTGCCAGCCTAGTGGGGGCATTTTCCCAACAAGATCCCCATGGGAATTGCAGCTGGGCCTCTGAATACAGGAGGGAGAAGGGCTTGGGCTCTTGGTGGCTAGAAACAAGGACTCTGAGACTCCATCCAGGTTCACTTAGAATGGCAGTTTGACAGTGTTATGGGTTGTAGCTAGATATCCCCTCAAAGCCTTAGGTGCTCATAGTGGAGCTCTGCAGTGGTGGCTGGATCTAGAGTGTATGAAATAGATTAAGGGTATGTGATAATTAAATTAGCCCACTGATTGGTTTCACACACTTTTCGGTGTAGACGATGGGAAGCTCACCCTGGTTAGTGGGTGGCACCAATCAGTAGGCTCGTAGCCTGAATGGGATAAAAGGGAAACTCACTGATGTCTGCCTCCTGCCTACCCTGATGTGGACTGTTTCTCCTCAGTGATGGCCCTCTGCCAGGCTAACCTGCCTTGGAACCAGCCAACTACAGACTGAAACTTCTACAAACTGTGAGCTAAAATAAACCTTTCCTACTTTGATTTGTGGGTATCAGGTATTTTGTTCCAGTGACTAAGACAGTCAGGTTCCACCCTCCCCCTGCCCTTGAACTCAAATCCTGCTCCAGTACCTCAAGTAGGCTCACCTGGATTTGAAGGCAACCTCTACCACTCACAAGGTGTGCTATACCAGGCAACTAACTCAACTGAGAAGGGCAATAATTATTGTAAAAAGTATTAGATTCCTGTAATCGCCCTCAAAAACAACCAGAGACCTGATGGCTTCAATTTATTTTTTCTCAACTTTCTTGAGGCTATAAGTCCAAAACCAATGTGGAAATAATTATTCTAGCTCCTTCCAGCTTCTAATGGCACCTAGCATTCCCTGGGTGTGGTAGTGTAACATCCAGTCTCTCCTGTGTCCTCACATAGCCATCTTCTCTTTGTTTCTGTGTCTCACCTCCCTTTTCCATTTCATTAAGGACAAGGCATCTGATTTCTGACTCTCCCTAGATGATATCATCTCAAATTTATTAATTATATCTACAAAGACTCTCTACATAAGATCATATTCACAGGTACCAGGAGATAGGCCTTGAGCATAACTATCATGGGATTGGGGATGGGGAACATAGCTCAATCCTGTAATATCTGTGGCATGATCACATGGGGTTATTCAGACTAAGAGTGAAAAGTGCCACAGGATGTTTTGCACATTGTCAGACACATAGTAAACAACAAATATTACATATTACTGTTACCACAGTCATCATCTCTACCTCCTTTTCTAGGAAGCCTTCTTGACATGCTATCCCCAAAAGAAACTGGGACAATTCAAAATCTATATATTCTAATCACCTTGAGAGCAAGCTATGCTTATTGGCTTCTACTTGCTAAGAGTCTCCAAGAGTTTAGACATAAGCTACCTCCATGACAATGCCATGGGCTTCTGCACCAAACAGACCATGCTTGGCAACTATCTTGGACACTGGAATCAATGTTGAGGCCTCATCATTATCATCAAAGTAGATGAATATTACCAGCTTTGTAGGAAATGTTATGAGCATCCCATATACTACATGTTTAGCACCAAAAAGCAAGCTGTACAAACTTCCTAGATGGAATAAAATACAATAGGAAAAAAAACGACTATTTTTAAAAACAGGCCCCAAAATTAACAATACATTGTCTCACCAAGGCAAATGGTGAAACAAATGGTCACACACATGGCAGAAATGCAAATGAAAATATAACATATCATATGTCATGAAATTTTGGTTATATGAATTAAAACACCAATGAGATATCACCATGCATGCATTAGAAGGGCCACAATCCAGAACAGTGACAACACCAAATACTGACAAAGACGCAAAATACCAGAAACCTTCATTCATTGCTGATGGGACTGAAAAATAGCAGAGCGACTTTGAGAGTTTGGTAGTTTCAAAACTATACTTTTATCATACCATCTCCCAATTGCCTTCCTTCTTATTTTCTCAAAGGAGTAGAAAATGTATATTCACACCAAATAGCACACAAATTCATAACAGTTTTATTCATTATTCACAAAGCGTAAAAGTGATCACAATCTTTCAGTAGGTGAGTGAATAAATTGTGGTAGATCCAAAGAATGGAAAATTTTTCAGTACTGAAAAGAAATGAACTATTGAGTCATGAAAAGCCATGGAGGAAACTTAAATGCATGTGAATCTACATGAAAGAAACCAATCAGAAAATGCTACATACCGTGTTATCATTCTAACTATGTAACATTCTGAAAAAGTCAAAACTATGGAGATAGTAAGATGCACAGGGGTTACCTGGGTAAACAGAAATGAACTAGCAAAGCACATGATTTATTTTTAGGCAAGTGAAACTACTTGGTGTGGTATTCTAATGACAGCTAAATGCTATTATGCACTCATCCAAACTTACAAAGTACACAACACTAAGAAAAAGTATACTAACCTATGCACTTTGAGTGACAATGCCACGTCAATGTAAATTCATCAGTTGTAAAAAATACGTACCGCCCTTGTGGGGGGTGCTGCCAGCAGCAGAGCTATGCATGTGTAGAACAGCGAGTATATAGAAAACCTCTCGATTAGTTTAAACTGCTTTAAAAATAGTCTACCAAAACTAAGTGGCAGTTTATAAATAGTTTGTGACCCAATGACACTTAGTATTTTCACAACGATGGGAAAAACTCACTGAGAAGAGGAGACAGTGCTGAGAATAGGATCTAACTCTCCCCTCCCCACATCAGGCCACTGGACTATGTCCTTCTGACTCTATCTAGGAGCAATTAAAAGTGTGCTTAAGGAAGAAAAACCAGGGATAATGATAGTAAAACTATTGTCAGGTGGCACAAAGGAAACACAGTATTTATAGTATAAAGTCCAACTAACAACTATGAATAGTTGTTCATGCCCACAAAGAACAACTATTTATTAAGTTCCTATGTGCCAGGGCTCTGCAAGGCAGTAGAGACCTGAGAAATAGCAACAGAGTAGCAACAGGCAACCTGAGAAATAGCAACAGGCTCTCATAGAGCCCATAGCCCAGGGGGCAAGAGTTTCATCTTCTTGTGACAGCACCCTGCTAGGTGCTAACAGCCTACAAATAACATGGCCACATGGTACACAAAAAAGGACCATCAAACACCAAGGCTCTTTGAGATACTGAGCCAAGTGCTCTCTGTGCTCTTTGATGCCACCTCTGGGGGCAAAGGGAAGGGTAAACCTGCTGTTGGAACTCACAAGATACTGTACAGCAGAGCCGGGTGTGGTGGTGCATGCCTGTAATCTGAGCACTTGGGAGGCTGAGGCAGGAGGATCATTGTGAGCTCAAGGCCAGCCTAGGTTAAAAAGTGAACTCAAGACCAGCCTAAACTGCATAGCAAGACCCTGTCTCAAAAAAAAAGATTGTACAGCAAAATCAAGGCCACAAACTATATTCCTAAATAAGTAACACCATTTCTCCTGATACGCAGCCAAATATTGAGAGTATATGGCTCTATGGTGACCTGCAGCGTTTCCTGCCCCTGATTGTACACAATGTGATAGTATTGAAGGGCCCAGCCAGGTCTGCTCAGAGGCACACGTGGACCTCTCATACTCCAGCCCTCCGTGGATGTGAACCCAGCCTCCAGCTGGATGCAGTACTCACACTTCCACTGAACTTGAAGTTTTCAGTGCCTCTTCCAGGACTACGGATTCTGCTCTGCAAAACCCCACGTCTGCTCAGCAACCTCTTTACAACAGTCTGAATTAATCTTAGACTTGCCAACACTTTCAGCTTTGACACCGATGGGAAAGGGGTCACAGGAGAAAGAATCCACCATGGACCAACTGCTTATCATACGTAGCACTTCGCACAAGTTGGCACAGTTAGTTGGGGCAAGAAAATAGGACAACCATAGCAAAATACCTAAGGCTCATTTCAAAATCCAATCAAAATAGAATGCAAGAAATACACAGAAATCACACTGCCACACACTTCCTGGGAGATAGCTTTATCCCAGACTTATAAATCATCCAAGTACAGAGTTCCAAGTATATCAGCCCTCTTTAAGATATTATAGTTCCAGAGCCACACAGGATTACAAGGACCAGAAGCTTCCTAAAATTCTAAGAACACTTTTCTCAGGTTCTGTCTGTCTGAGAGAAATGCATGTGTCCTCTGTTCTGGTGGGCACTGCCTGCCTTTGTGGGTCCCAAAGCATTATATGCACCATCAAGTTTCATGTACCACAGTGAATCATTCAACCTTACATCCTCCACCAAGGCTCATGCTGTGAATGCTGAGGTTAGCCCAAAGTAGGAGCAAGTCCTGCTAATATGGATTTAGTACAGATAGTCCTGACACATGACAAGCAATCCCAAATCCAGGAGTGATCGTTAAGAGCCCCTGCTTCCTGGTTAACACTGTGTGCACAGTTCACACGGAGCATTCAAGGTCAGTCCTCAGCCTAACAGCAAGCTCATTCATAGATTTGGAGCCACAAAGCTGCAAGAGGTAAAGATGGTGCCAAAATGAATGTGAGTCAAGTCCTTATGATGGGAATATAGAACAAAAACCAGTTGGTCACAACATCTCGGGCTCCATGCTGCTTACTTATAGTGCCCTAATTGCCAAGAGCACATGAATTCTTGCAAATTTTGAATGGGATGATAGGTTTCAGGCTTGCTGGGACTTGGTGAGGGAAATCCTAGCCCAAAACTGGATAGCAACAATTTCTGGCATGTGAGAATTTAGAGTTACCTCAATACACAGGGACACTGCTGCTCTGTCCTTCTCTGCCCACTGGTGACTACTGTCTGCCCATGTCCGTGAGTGAGGCACCCCACTGCATGTACAGTTTTGCATCCTCCTTGCTCTCATGTAGAAATTTCCATGCCTTTGTCCTCTCTCCCCTATTAATTAGAAAAGACCCTTTCTCCTCTTCTTCCTTCAGGGGATTCTGAAACCTGGAGGTACTTAGGGACTTTCTATTTAATAAAAAGGGCAAAATACTGGACAAGTTGGCAGATAAAAATCCCCCATGGTCTGAAACAAGGTCACAGAGAAGTCAGTGTGAGGAAATGATGCTTGCTTAGAGACTGTATGTATCTATAAGCCGATAAAGGACATTTGTTCCCGCTGCTGTTAACGCAATGACCCCTGGGACCTGAACAGCCTCCCAGCCTAACTCATATGTATTTTAATGAAAAATTGCAAATTAGATTAGCTTAATTTGACCACATCTGCCTTTTTAAACAAAGGAAATTACCATTTTAATGGGAATACCGGCTATTTGTCTAAAGGAGAAAGGTCCTTGTGAGGCCTGCCTTGCCTCTTCTCATCTCCATTTTTAAAAAGAGAAAAGGAGACAGCGGGGCATAGGATGGGTGGTCAGGCTTGGAAAAGCACACAGTAGTTTTTTTGGTGAGCACTGTCAAGAGGCTGAGGCACATTCTGGAGGACTGCCCCCCTCTACAGACATTCTCACCTTACACGGGAAATAGTGCTTCCTTCTGTGAGGCTCAATTTCCTTCAGGAATTCTGTGCTGAGTCCCTGCTATGTGCCAGGCATGGTGTTAGGGCTGGGACTGAACAACTTCAAGGCACTTCACCAAGGAGAAGTGCAAAGAGAAGCCAAAGCCAACAATCTGAGCCAAGGCCAGAAGTTGAAGGAGCCAGTGAGGGACTCAGATGAGTTCTCCAGGTCAAAGGAAGAGTTAAGAATACAGAAGGAAGGTGCGGCCACGTGAGGCTGAAGCGCTCATAGGAACCCCAACATGTACAGCAACCAGTGATTCCGGGCATTTAGGAAGAGCAGACTACCCTGAGGGAGTACGGACGGTTTTATTTCTAGACGGTTCTGTGGCTCCCAGCAGAAGCAGGTAACTGCATCACAGTAATGATGGCACTAACCTGCTTATTCTTCCCCCTAGCTCCATCTAACCTCAGAGTCACTCAGGATGTCCACAGGGAACTTCTGTGCCTTTCTCCCTTCTCCCCTCATAGTTAATTCCACTTCTGGTTCAGAATCCTGGTCCTTCATGTTTTTCTCCTGGGACTGGGACCTTCAGTCCTCCTCTCCGAGGACTCGCAGTCATCGCCTCAGTTATTCCCCTCCTCCGCTCGCTCATGTACACAGGGCCTTCTCCCCTGTGCCCCTGCCTCACAGGGGTCCTGACCTCGGCTGGGTAAGTGCAGCCTTTCAGTCTGGCCCCTCCCCTCCTGCCCTCCACCTGACACTGCTGCTTTTCTTTCCTTGCCCCTTGAAGGTCTTCCTCAAAGCCCCTATTGACCTCCCATGGCCCAGCCTTGGGACTCTTTTCAGCTTGCTTCTTCATGGCTTCTCCTACTCTTGACCCTGCTCTGTTCCTCCATTTTGAAATTCTTTTTCTTAAATCTGGAAAAGCAATTAAACTCCACGTGTATTTTCCGCCTATCTTTCAAGTCACTCCTACTCAGGCTCCGCTTTCTTTTCACGCTTGTGAACTGGCCTGTGGCTCCATGGCCACTCTTCTCTGATCTTTGGTTTCCCCAGTTCAGATCTTTAAAACCCCCACACTCAAACCTACTACCCAGTGTTGTTTATCCTGTCAAAAGTACTATTCAAACGACTAGGATGTTGCATCATTTTTTGCAACCTACCTCTTTTTTGTCTTATTCCTATAAACTACTCCTATAAAGTTCCTTTAATACTTCTTTTGATAACTGGGATGACTACTAGAGTTACAGGAAGTTATAGCTTGGGTCTAGGTGTCCCCTCAAAGCCTCGTGTGGTCATAGGTGGGGCTTTTCCAGAGATGGCTGGATCTAGAGCGTGTGAAAGTGGTATTGATTCATACATGGTACAATGCTAGGAGCGAGGGTGATAGGATTGAGGGTGTGTTACCCGCCCTACGTAGCCTGGATAGGCTATAAGGTATAGAAACTGGTGTAGCCATCTCTCATTTGTTTTGTTACTTTCTGTCCACCATGAACTGTTTCTCCTCTGCAATCCTTCTCTGCCGTGCCACCCTGCCTCGGAACTAGCTGACTATGGACTGAAACCTCTACAAATTGTGAGCCAAATAAGTCTTTCCTCCCTTAATTTGGGAGTGCTGGGTATTTTGTGTCAGTAATGAGACAAGTAAGACACAAGGAAGCATGTAGGTTCCAGAGAGCAGCTGTCACTAGACTGCTATGTGATCTTGAACAAGCTGCTTATTATGCCTCAGTTTACCAGTTTGTAAAACAGAATGAGTACTGTTCTGAGGGTTATGAATACTAGCACAAGATGTTTGACATAGTTCCTAGCATGCAGTAAGAATTCAATGCCATAAGAATCAATCTAATTGTCTGACCCATCCCTTCATTTCCATTTTCTGTTACTTCTGGGCCCATGCTGGAGTTACTCCAATATATCATGACTTGTCCCCTTGCTGCAGTCTCTAATTAAATGCATCCCGCACATCACTTTTGGAATTATATTTCAAGGCCCTGCTCTTACTATATCATCCCCCATTACTGACAAGGTAAAACCCCTCTCCCGGCATATAATGACTTTCATTATATACTTTGCTTCTGGAAGACAGGATGATCCAACTCCAAAGTCCAGCACTGCTTCATAACTTTGTGAAAACACACTCTGTGCCTAAAGTAGCACCCTCCAAAGGCACAAAACAGATTCCTGGACAGTGACTAAGTAAGGAAATTAGAATGTACACCAAACCCGATTGTTATGGTTTATACCTACATGTTTCCCCAAAGCCTCCCGTGCTTAAAAGTAGGACTTTTTCAAGATAACTGGGTCTAGGCGTTTATAGCTGACCACCTATTAAGGAGGCGGTGTCTGGTCAGAAGAGGTTGGTCACTGGATCAGGGCCTGAAAGGGTTTATCTTCTGCTCCAGCTTTTCCTTTCATACTCTCTCCACATCTCAGCTACCGTGCCACGAGCAGCTTTTCCTTTGCTATGCCACTTTGCCATGCCACCCTGTCTAGAAGCCGGCTGACTATGGACTGAAACCTTTATAAACTGTGAGCCAAACTAAAACTTCTTTCCCTCTTCTAAATTGTGGGTATCTGGTATTGTGATGAGAAAAGTGACTAACACAGAGATCAACTGTATTAAAGGCTCCAATTCTTCACCCTTCCCCATATATTCCTTTACCACACCACCTTATAGTGGATGGTCACACTCTTACCCTGGCCAGCTAGCTATGTGACTTGCTAGCAGACATAACACAAATAGAGGCTTGGAAAAGCACCTGAGTATTTCGGTTTCTGCTCTTGTGCTTGAGCTATTGCCATGAGAACATGCCTGAGTCAGCAGCTGGGAGATGAGCCACATGCAGCTGTCCCAGAAGAGGCCATTCTACATCAGGTGATAGCTAATGGACCCACAGATATTCCAGAAAAACAGCCATATGAGTCAATTCTAGTTAACTACAGACATAAATGCTTGTTGTGGTATGTCAGTGTGGTTCTGCAATGGTTGATACATACAATAAATGACTCAATACTGAGGAAAGTCACAGACAACAAAGCAGTAACAGGGAACATAGCCTCAGCTCTATGTGTGTGCTTGTATGAACAGTAGAAAATGCCACTGCAACTGTAGATTAATAACTATTCATCTAATGCCTGTCTCCCAGCCTATAGGATAATGGTCTTTGAAGAACTGTATCTGTATCTTTTATTACAACAGACTTAAGACTAGCTCAAGACCAAAGACCAGAAACATTATATATTCTAAATGAAAACTATTGAATGAATATAAATGAGTGGATTTTCATGTATATGGATGCATTCTAAGATCTAAAGTTTCTAGATGAAATTATCAAAACATGGTTATTTCTAGATGCTTAAATGATGCATGGTATTTTTTAGATTTGTTTTTCAGTAAATAGTGTTTTCTATTTTTCTACAACTAATATGTACAGATCACATAATAAAATACTGAGTTACAGTAAAGCCATCAAGGTGAAGATCTCTGAATTTATCCAGGCTTCCTGGATCATCTGAACCCCAGAAAATGCCTTCCTTCAAATTCTCAGTTTGTGCTATCATTTCTTCTTAGATTGTTATTTGCTTTTTTATTGGCAAAAAATCTTATCTCCCTTAGTAGATTATGAAACTCTTAATTACAGGAATTTTGTCTTTTAACCTTTGTATATACTATACTATACCACAGTGGTTACTGAGCAATTTTTTAAAAACTCATACATGAGCATACCTGTTCCTCATAATAATTTGGAAAGCCATAAAGTGATAGAATTAGTGACTTTATTGTACATTTAAAGAAAGTGAGGCACAGTGAATTGCCTAGGAGCCTCAGTGGCAGAATTATAAATCAGCAAAGGTTAGAATCACACCTCAAATCTCAGGTCTTTATCCAGTGTTGCTGCCCCACCACTTAAAGGCTTCTCCAGTCGCTGATGCTGGCAGTCACATGAACAGACTCCCCAGGATAAACCCTCTAATGCAGGGCAGGAGCCATATTTATCTTTGCTATTCTCATCTGATCCAGTGATTCAAGTATGTTTGTTGAGCTGAGCCAGGAGAGACATCCCACAGGAATGAGATCAGCTCTGGGGCTAGTTCTCCCTGTCTCTTCACTAGAGACAAGTGTTACCAAGTTAAATCTGGTGTTGAGATAATGTCTAGAGCAGGATGCACAGTAAAGCTCATAGGTCACAAAGCCCATAATTACAGGAGCAATGAATGGGGCAATGAATGGGGCCCAGGGAGCCCACCAAGTCTTAGAACTGCACGAAAAATACGTATTGGGTACATACATGTTTTCCATAGAAGGGGCAAACCTTTAATCAGCTACTCAAGTGCAGTGAATAATCCAACAAATCTGAGGTCCAATGTGATAAAGTAACTTCTGTCCAGTGGTTAATGGTGGTCAATGGGCAGAACCAGAGTCAAACCCAGATTTCTTCCCAGGAAACTGCCCACCACGTAGCATGCATATGCCAATCACATGATCTCACCACAGTGCATTTCTATAACTTAGAAGGAAGACCACATAGCTTTACAGTTCTGTTGGATTTTATTTTCTACAGGCCACAATATTTTATAATGGTGAAATATTTCTGACATGATCCAGATCCATTCCTTTAATGCATGGCAATCCATACAAATGTCAGACATCCCAAAGTAATGTTCCTTAAAATGATATATCAGCCATGCAAATATCCATCATCCCACCTGATCTCTAGAATTAAAAGCACATTTCTCCTTAGAAGAGAATAAAAATGTAGTTTTGACAGACAGGATGCATTTTCTCTGCTCTGAGTTGGGCTGGTCTCCATCACCAAGTAAACTCACATAAAGGTTCAGCTATCTGAGCATGTGCATCTTCCCCACATCTCAGCAACACAAACCTGACACTCTACCCCTGGCGACTCATTCTCAACTGACAATCTTTAATAACTAAAACAATCAGCCATCTACCTGCCAAACTGCTATATTGTGCATGCACTAGAACAAAGGAGAACTCAGGGCTATGAGGAGAGGTGGTGATTGATGGTGCAGAAATAATGTTCCTGCAGTGAAGCTTGTAAGAGACACAAGTCAACTACTGCAATGCCTTTGTCTTGGTTACTTTTCTCTCATTGCTGAGACAAAATACCCAACACCCAAAATGAAGAAAGGAAAGGTTTATTTAGCTTACAGCTTGTGGAGGTTTCAGTCCATACTTGGCTGGTTCTGAGGCAGAGTGGCACATGGCAGAGGGCAAACTGTTCAGGGCAGCAGAGCACAGCAAAAACAACCAGCAAAAGGGAGGAATGGCTGCAAGCAGCCTCTCTCCTTCCCTTACCTTGTAAACAGCCTACCCCCACCCAGGGGTCGTGAACCTCTCACACAATCTCCATGCCCTCCTCTTCCACAGGCTCAGGATGTATACAAAGTAAGCACCCCAGCTTCCTTCTGAGTCACTCAGCTAAACCTCTAGATTCCGCAAGTTGACACAATGTATCAACCATAAAAGCCTTAGATGTGCATTTTTGGGATGTGAGAACATAAGCCCAGGAACCATTCCCAAACATGCTGCCATCCTGGGTGGCACTATACCCTGAATGTGTAATTATGGCTTATGTCTAGATATAACCCAAAGCCTCATGCAATCATAGGTGGGGCTTTTCTGAGGTGGCTGAATCTGGAGTGTGTGATGCTAGGATTAAGTGTGTGATGCTGGGATCAAGGGAGTATGATTGCTAAATTAGTCCACTGGTTTGGCAGGCATAGTTCTGGGTGTAGATAATAAGAAGGACCTTCTTGGATGTGAATGCTACTGCTGTAAAGGTGTGTAGCCTGGATAGACTCTAAGGGACAGAAAGAGGGCTGCTGTTGTCACTGGCTGCCTTTGCTCCCTTCTGGCTGCCATGAATTGTTTCTCCTCTGTGATACCTCTTTGCCATAGAGCCACCTGGTCTTGGAGCCAACCAACTTGGACTGACATCTCTATAAACTGTGATCTGAAATAAATTTCTCCTGCTTTAACTTTGGGTGTCAAGCACTCTGCCTCAGAAATGAGAAAAAGTAACTAACACAGAATTTGGTACCAAAGAAGTACGGTCATTCCTGTAACTATCCTACCATGTAGTTCAAGACCTTTGGAACTGGCTTATATGAAGAGCTTGGAAAGCTTTGGAGACGCTGGCTAAATAAGCAACGCTGGAATGCCTTAAGCTGTATTCATGGGAAATTCTGGTCAGAGCTCCAAAGACCAGAATGTTGACAGAAATCCTATTGGTGAAGACCAGGCACAGGAGGTTTCTGCTGGGAAGAAGGGTTGCATTAGCTGTTGAACCCCAGAAAATGTGTGTTGTGCCTTGGCAGAAAGTTTGTTTCCATTTTGCTCATGTCCAGAGACTTTGCCTGAGACTGAGAGTAAGAATGGCAGTCTAATTAATCTTGCAGGAGAAAGTTGAAGAGACTCTAATGTTGAGGCAATGGCATAGCTCCTGTTGGGGGATTTTAGCCAGATCTATGTTGAAAATCAAAAGCAAAGAGCCCAGCAAAATGATGATTTAAATGTGAGTCTGGCCAGAAAGGAAGTTTCAGTAAAGCTGTGGACTGCAAAGACAGAGCAGAGGAAATCTCGATGGCTGAGAAGAAACAGGAGAACAGAAAACATGGCCTGAGGACATCACAAGAAACAGCAGGACTCTACCCTTTGTGGCCTCAAGGTTGTAAAGGTCAAAGTATTTGCTTTGAGAAGAGAGCCCCACAGCACCCTGTTCCAGAATAGCAGTGGTCTAGAGACTCAGGATTTGTTCCAGAGGGCTCAGAGGTCCAGGCACTCACACCCTACGTCCAAGAGAGGAGGAGGCCCCGTTTCAGAGGGCTCAGAAGTCCAGGCACTCACACCCTATGTCCAAGAGAGAAGGAAGCCCTGTTACTGCTACAGTTAGTGGCCGACCTTGGCAACATCCACACAGTGCTCATTTTAGGTGCATGAAGAATGTAAGAGTTGTGGGATCAGGCAGGCTTCCACCCAAATTTCAGAAGACAACCTGGGGAGCTGGGTAGTATGCCCCTGAGAAGGTAGTCTGTGAAGCTGTATCAAGCCAAAGGTACATCTGAGACCCTAGAAGATTGGAGGAAGCCAGGAATGCAGATTATTTGAAGAGAGTTGAAAGGAGTGAGCAAAGTCAGCCTAAAACAGAAGCTCTGAGAGCTACCACCACATGCAGTGCTATAGGGGCAGAGTCACCCAAGCCCTTTGGAGTTCATATTTTTCTACAGACTGCCTCAGATGTTAGAAGTGGAACTACATGACTTAATTTTGGACTTGCTTTGAAGCCATTCCTTTCTACCACACTATTTGTACTTTTTAGAATGGTGATGTTTATATTATGCCATTGCATGCTGGAAATGTTTCACTTTCATTTCATTTATACAGGTGCCTCAGCTAAAAGTTTGCCCTAATCTCAGAGGAAACTTTGGACTTAACTTTTCAGTAATGCTGAAACTGTTAATGTGGCAGGACCCTTTGGCAAAGGAGTGTGGCTAGCCCCTCTCGAAGTAATACTGGGGAGGCAGTTCTGTTAGTTTCTGGATATGTGTAGTTGAAGCACTGCTTTCTAACATAGACTGTACCAAATCAATGTAGAATGTAGTGTGTTACCATTTATGGCAGACAAAAACACAAAAATTATATAAAAGGCAAAACCTTTTTTGGAGGTTTGGAGCTCAGCCTTTCAGGTATTAACCCACCAAGGCCTGTAAGAGCACAAACAAAATGCTACTTCCTGGAAAAAGCCTCAGTGTCCTGCTTCTTTCTGAGAGAATCCTACCACATTAGGACTTTGCTACTCTTAGAGATGGTCTAATACCTTTTAAAAAGTCATATGCATGAGTCTTTTCAGGGCAAGGGGTGGAATGTTATGGCTTGTATCTAGATGTCCCCCTAAAGCCTTAGCAATCATAGGTGGGGTTTTTTGGAGGTGGCTATATTGAGAGTAGATGATGCTGTGATTAAGAGTTTGTTGTTGAGATTGATACTTTTTGATGCTAGGATTAAGGGTACCTATCCTATATATAAATGCTACTAACCCTAAGGGTAGGTAGTCTGGATAGAATATAAAAGACAGCAGTAGGGTTGCTGTTGCTTCTTGCTTGCTGATCGTCACTTATTGCTTTGATGCTTTGATGCTTGCTGCCTTCTGCTTGCCATGAACTGTTTCTCCTCTGCCATACCACCCTGTCTTAAAGTCAGCCGACTATGAACTGAAACCTCTACAAACTGTGAGATATAATAAAACTTTCCTCCTTTAACTTTGGGTGTTGGGTGGTTCAGCAGTGAGAAAAGTAACTAAGACAGCACACGTCCCCAGAGAAAAGCCTAGATAAGAAATAGTTAATAAATATCACACACAGTTTTCTCCTACAAAATCCCAACTGCTCCAACATTATAGGAAAGCTACGTTAGTGACACCCATTCATAACTCTGAACATCACCCTTAAAAAGGCACATTACTTCACAACTAGTGATACTCCTTAATTTTTGGAGATTTTTCAAGGACTACTTCAGTGGAGTTTTGGGCTCCACTAATGAGGATACAAAGCTCTCAAATATCAAGACCCAGATGCCAAACCAGATACAGCGTTTCTCACTGCACCTGGGTAAACTCTGTTCATCAGACTTCCTTCACCAAAATCTCTGGAGTATTTCTTAATGAAAAGTAACACAGAAAATGATTCCACCAAGTATGAAAGTATGTTAAAGAGATTCATTCGATCCAGAGCTGTTTCAAGGAGTTACTTCAGAAAATGGGGTTCAGGAAGCTACATGGATGGCTTGAGACCTTCTAGAATAGCAGTGGCACCACATCCAGTGAAGCCACATTCCTGAGAGAGGAAGAGGTCCAAGAATAGAAGGGGGCCACGCCCACCCTGCTCTGTGTTATGACATCAACATAGGGCACATGTGCTGATGCCAGTGGTTATGAACTGCTTACTGCCACCTCCTGGAGATGCACATCTGAACTGCTGTATGACTATAGTTATCTATCTTGTCTTAGCTTCCCTCCTTTCCCAGTCAGCACTAAGGGAAGTCAGATTTATTCTCTGTTCTCTCACATCTTACAAATGTCTCTTTTTGTTGCCAACGCTGGTCAAATTGTATATTCTCTCCATCCATCCACTTCTAAGTTTTACTAGCTGACCATACAACTCTGAAGAGGGACTTTCTAAGAGCACATCGAATACCTAACCTTGGATAAGTTACTTACCTTCTTTTACATTCTGTTTCTACTTCATACAGTAAGAATAGCTTTAACAGCTACAATTCAGAACTGCGATGGGTCCAATTAAGTTCATCCATGTGAATCCTTTCACCTAGCTCTCCCACACACACTTCAAGGCTCAGCTCAGATATCACCTACTCCAGGAAGCTTTTTTCAATGTACCTACTCTTCTGCCCACAGAGGCTAGTACTACATTATACATGCTTGGTAAACATGTATCAAATGCCCATTTGATGAGAATTTCCCAAAGCAAAGAGAATCATCAGAATCTAAAAGAAGACAAACTACTGCAATGGTAATGACAGAATCTCTCTTATACAGTTTAGAGAGCCTGCGCAGGATCCTCTCTTAGCACCAGCTCACACAATGCAGGTGGCTGCCCATACTGCCAATGTGTGAGTCCATTCCGCTAGCTGAAAAGACTTTCAGGGAGGCTGGCTTCCCTGCCTACCATTTCTGGGCATGTGCAATCTTAGTGAGGCAGCCTTGTTAGCTGATGGCTTGCAACAAGGTGGCACTGTGACAATAATTCATGCCTTTAAAATAATTGGTACCTAGAGACTGTTTGGTCCAAGATAAAGCAGCTGAGGCATGCTCCTGTCAGCCCAGGAGATGGGCCAGAGAAACCCGAACCACAATCCATCCTGTGTTCCCCCAGGAAAAGCAGAATTTAATGTGGTTGTATCTGGCATTAAGCAATGTATCTGGCCTTGGATCATTAACTTATATGGCTCACAAAAATACAGTAATCTGAAATATTTGCTTAATTCATCTCCCTGCCCCAATCCCTTCAAGCAGCTACTGATAAGATATGCATAACACATTCTTCTCTCAGGAAGACAGAAACAAATCTTTGGGGGAATTACGGAAGTAAATAAAGCAGGAGTCATCCAGAGACCACAGCTAAGCAAATACTCAACAAATCTAATTGATTCTCTAATTTGAAAATTTGGCAGATTAACTAGGTTTTATGGCAATTTTATGGATATTTCCAATTTTTCCTAGTTAACTGATCAATAAAATCTAACACTGTAGCACTTATTTATTCCTGGAAATGAACAAGCAATATGAAAATTACTTTATGAAGGATTCCAAGTGCACCAATCTGTGATAACCTGCAGTTTACAGATGGGGTAGAGAAACCAAACCAATAGGTGTAATATGCATTAAGCTATTAGATTTTCCAAAAACTTCACAATGCAGGCAGCATGGAAAAACTGAAAGGGCCAGAAATTTCAGCCAAATGAATCAGATGGAGAAGAACCATCTTCAAACCAATGACATCACCCTGAAGTGTCCACAATGAAAGGCAGAAACAATGCAAACCACCTAAGACACTCATCTGACATTTACGTGTTAATCAGCCTTTATTCCTCCTGAAGGTTCTATTTTTCTGAGTCATATTAGCCCAGAAAGCACGGTAAAAGAAATGCCAGAAAAGGTCTAAAATGTACAGCAAGTGGGGACATCAAGGAAAGACTGTAAAATGTAACCATGAATGATAACTAATTCTGAGGACTAGGCACAGTATGTAGCAAGCTTTTGTAAGCACGCCCTCACTTAATTCTAACACACCTCCCAGGGATATGCAGAGCCCTTACTGTTCACTGCTGGGCTATTTTGCCTCTTCATTGTTTTAAACCACTTTACTGAGGTTTGACTGGCATACAAAAAGCTGTAGGTGTTTTAATGCATGCATCTTAGTAAATCTAGAGTTAAGTATATATGCATGAAACCAGTCATTCACTATTAGTATATTGCCTTTTGAAGTATCATAAAAGAGCTGTGACCTTGACTCCATCATGGAAAACAGTTATTCCCTGCAGAACTCTGCAGATGCCACCATTATTACCCAAGTTTCCAACCTGTGAAGAGGTGAATCCCAAGATCACGCCCAGCCTAGGGTGGTGACCAGAACATGTACATCATAAAGAGAAAACCCCATCAACAGCAGAGGAAAGTACTGGACAGTGATTAAAAGGCAACCTTTCCAATTTGCATATAAAACACTGATGTAATTTAGACTGTTATTATCAAATTAGTTTTTAATACAGAATAAAGAAATCATCAGGCTTGTTAACTCTGGGAGAATTCGACATCTTTTCTGGACCCATCTCTAAGGTTAGCATTTTCAGAAAATCCACAGAACTGCTTTTTAATCTCTCAATGTTTTCTGCCCCTGAAGCAGGTCTCATCCACTTCCATGCAAATAAGCTCTCTCTTCTGTAAGGTTTCCACAAATTGGCCATTGTCTCTGTGCCTCCTGACGCAAGTGGACCCATTATCACAGGACTGTGGGCATGGGCCCTCAAGTATCTGATCAGCTCAGATGACCATCAGGCCACATGGTGGAGGATGATGTTGTGTACCTATACTCACAATACCTCCATACTGGCCTATTCTTGCTGCCTGTCCCTACAGCCAGCAAATATACCTCACCAGCTGATGCAGACCCTGAGGGTTCCTAGGGCAAGTGGTTAGGCAAAGGCCTCGTCACCAGTAGAGCCTTTACTGAGAAGGCACTTAGATCAAAATTGTATGGGAAGAGTCACAAGCGAACAAGGAGACCACTGAAGACAGCCAGGAAGCTACAGAGTCCCTATCCACACCTGTACTGAGAGCTGTCTGCTCCTTCTTCATCCACCCCACCCAGCCAGAACAGCAAATCCGTAAGACAGGCTACATTTCCTAGGAAAAGAGCCTTGGATTATAACATATTACCTCTGCTTTGAGGGATAAAGAGCAAGAACTTTCAGCATAACTGGTCTTTGGCATTTTGTAGGGAGCTGTGGCAGGCTGATAGTTATAGTGGCCTTCAGAATGGCCTTCACAGAGCCTGTAGCACATAGGATACTCAGAATGTTAAAGAGCTTTTGAGGGGACATAAACCAAGGAGCTGGGCACTGCATGTGCAAATACCCATAAACAGTCCAAAGAACAGCTGGTGAGGAAAAGGACATATGTGCAACAGAGAGCAGAAAAGTCCCAGCTCAACACACACAGGGAGAGCCCTTCACAGCACTGTCAGGCCAGCTCACAGAGCATCTGCTGAAGCCCTGCCCCGGCCCACGTCCTGCCTTTGTTGGAACCAGAGTCAGTGGACAGGTGTGAGCCCAGGCTAACACAAGGGCCAATCACCCAACAGAGGCTACATAGCGTCCTTGAAACAACTCCAAATTACAGCTGCGGCTGAGAACCAAGGGGCCTTCCCAAGAGTTCTGGGAGGTGGAGGTGGGACAACAGCAGCATCAGTAGCAGGGAGATGCTCACCAGATCCCACTCATGGAAACACTTCAGCTGCAGGCAGAGTAGTGGTGCTCAAGAACTTCGACCCATCTGCCCACTGTTCCAGCCAACGTGAGGGTACAGGCAGGTGAGAGAAAATGACAGCTAAGACACTGTTTAAATGCTAGTCATGTGCCAGCTTTAGGTACACTAGTCTTCAGAATAACTCTACCCAGCAGACACTAACAGTCTCACCTTGAAGTAGAGAAATGGAGTATCAGAGAGGTTACATCATCTACCCCAGGTCACACAGCTATCATAGTACCAAGAGAAATCTACCTGTGAGTACCTGTACACAAACGCCCCACATGCTTCTCCCTTCCTTGCCTCCTCCTGGGTCCCTGAACCTCTTTCTGGTAGGAGAAAGTTAAAGGTATCTTCACTCAAGAAAAGTTTCCATTCCATCTGAGATCTCAAGATTTGAGCCTCTGGCATCTTGGGGAGAAAAGAGGGCACTTTGAAATGGCACATTTATTAGTGTTATTTCAGAGGCATTTCTATCTTCCTCCCAAGGAATCATGAGAAGCCCCATCTGTTCATGAAGATTTCACCTTGAGGCCAGCACTGAAAAGCCAGGAAAGACAGGTTACAAGTGCAAAGCTGTCTTGTCTTAGAGAAAATAGGTCCATTTATTTCCGTTCCCGAGTCAGAAGGGTTTTCATTTGTTTCAGAAGACGCTGTTAGGTCTCTCTTGGAATAGCTTTTAAGAAAATGTACAACCATTGTAGATATTCTAGTTCATGTGAGATTAATGTGCTTATAGGCATTAGAACAAAACAGACTTGCAAAATGAATTTATGGAAGAAAGCATTTCAGAGACTTGAATTTAGTCAGCAGTATTAAATGTCACTTTTTATTGACAACCATCTGGAGGAGGAATGAGGTGTGTTTTATGCCACTTGGCCGAGATGGTGGTTGGTCTGTATTATTTCATGTCTGACTATAATTAATTCTCTATTGGTAAGTAGAAATGGAAGTGGAAATCCACACCACATACGATACTACAGTGTCACTGCTGGCTCCTCGCAGGGGTCAGACCTTAACCTATTCCCAGTCCCTGCAAGAAAGAAGATAAAACTGCAGCTAAGGTGCATTTTGAACACTTTGGAATCATGTTGTATTTCACTGAATGGGGGAAACATGTGGACCCAAAAGGGAATTTTTACTGGAAATCTGAAAAATCAGCAAAAGTGTATTTTCAATACCACTAATTCAGATTTAGAGAACAGCTATGAATCGTATAGTGCAGGTGAGAGGCACCAATAATTCTCTCGGAGGCTCTCCTCCTGTGAGATGCAGCCCACACGGATCAGGACCTTGTTAGAAATATTGATCAGCAGCATTGCAGAGCCGCGGAGGGCCTCACAGGCTCCCTAAATGACAGGCTTATCTCATGGATGGTAATGCCAAAGCCCAAAGCGTGCCTAAGGTTACACAGCTCGATGACTAGGGCCGGAGTCACTGCACCCACCCCTGGATTCCTGTCCCCTCCAATTCCTCTTTGCTCTGTTTAACACGCATACTGCCATGTTAGCCTGCTATAGGGGGTAAAGGCCTGAAGGCCTGGCATATTCAAGGAAAAACAAGGGGAAAGCAGAGCTGGAATAGAGTGAGGAGACCAGCTTGGAGGAGCAACAAAGGCTCAGTCGTGATGGCCCTGGTACAGGGTGCTTTGGCTTTCTCTCTGAGAGAAATGGGGAATCGAGGCAAAGTTTTGAGCAGAGGCATGATCTACTCCAGTGTGTTTTTAAAGCACAAATTTTACTGATGTGCTGAGCATACACAGGGGTGCGGGAGCCATAAAGACAGAGGTAGGAGCCAGCAGACCTTTTGGGAGATCTGCACAGTCCAGATGACAGATTGTCACCGAGCAGGAATGGGCCTGGCAGAGCTGGTGAGCACAAGTCATTAAGCACTCCCACACTCACAAGTCCGGCTCTGGAGTGCCACACTGAAATGCCACAAAAGGCCAAACTGTTACCTTTAAATAGAACAGCAGAGCAGGTATAAACAAAAGCTGGGCCACAAAGGGGCCGCCACACCCAGCAACAACTGTTTGTCCCTCTAGGGACCATGGGCCAATGGTCCTACATCTGAGGGTCACCTCAGAAAAATAGAATTTTTTTCTAATTTTTAATGTCAACAACAGAAATATTTTCTAATTTTTAATGTCAATGACAGATGCAAAATATATTTTTTAATATACTCTGTAAGCCAAAGAAAACATCTCAAGGCCAGATTCAACCTGTGGGCTTGTCACCTCTGCTGCTCCTATATTGAAAGTCTTATTAATCACTGAAAGCCTGGCCTGCTAAAATAGGAAGAGTTACACACCATTGGCACTACCCACAAAGTCATACTTTTGGGCGCTTGTGGTTTTTCTCTTCAAGAACACTCCACTGCTCACTTGAGTCTGGCCACCAAGGCAGCAAACATTTCTAAGAAAAGCCAGACGCTGAGGTTCTTCCAGTTAATATTTAACAGTTAGGGAAATAAAGACAACACAATTATATCAAAGATACAGGGAAGCTTTGGTTATCTATGGTGCTGGAAAATTTCCTCAGATCCCACATCTAAGACAGTGCTGTTATAAAGGGAAGCATTTAGAAATTAGGAGTTACCCTGAGCTGAAAAAGTCTCATGTCTAAATTCAGCACTGTTTAGGTCAAGGAAGGGAAATCAACTTGAAATGATTTTGCAAGCATCCAAGGGAAGGAAAAGGGACATCCCCTCACCAATTCATATAATTACTGACAACTTACGCAATGAACTTATCTTAGCCCCATAAATCAGCTAAACTGCAAGTTATTCAGTCACTGGTGGCAGATAACTCCAGAGTGCAATTCCGGAGACAAGAGCCAGAGGTGGGAGGTGGAAGGCAGATGCTGGTTCTTTCTCCAAAGGGTCCTCCTGGCAAAGCCCAGGGTCCAGTGTCAAGTGGAGACACCTGCTTTCCAGCCCTACCCTCTTGCCACGCATAAGCTACGCAGCAACCCTGACTCCCACTGCCCAGGGGAGGGAGGCTCCTTGTGTGTATCTTTCCAGGTCACTCTGAGGTTCCAGATCAAAGTGGACCAAGAGGAACAAGCCCACTAACAAAGTCCAAACAGCAGAGAGCAAGAAAAGAGAAAGTTTCTTCATTCCTTTTCCAATCAAGCCAAATATTTAAATCTCTAATTTAAGAGGATATGCCTTTACTTGCAGTCAGAAAACACAGCAAGGGCCAAAGTGTCATGCTGTGTGGACCACGTGTGCAGCCCCAACATGCATGTGGGAACCTCAACCCAGTAGGCTGAACCATCTCACAGGCCTTCGGGAATGGCCAAGTCCTCAGATCTACACTGCTCATAAATCCAGCCCAGCCATCTGAGAAGAAAGAGAAAATAAAAGAGTTTGTGGCCACCCAGCGACCTCATTCTGTCACCTCTCAATCCTGTGTCCCCAGGGAAGTTGATGCTGCCCAGACTCTTGTCACCATCTGACTGAAAGGACGTCCTCAATGCAGAGAAGGGGAAATGAGAAGACACATACTTCCTACTCAAGGAGACAAACTTCTACAGAGCAAACTCACCACTGACACAAACTTCCAGTCCAGGGACCAGACCTGCTAAGGAAGGCAGCCTTGCAGCAGGATAGTCACACCTAGGGAAATGTGAAACAGTGCTAGCCCCTGTGCTTGATGGTGGTACCAAACCCTGTACCACCAAAGTCACCCAGAGGAAAATATTAATGCTGGGGCTGAGGCGCATGTCAACAAGCAAGCATCCCAGCAGGGGCAGACATACGCCCTTAAACTAAGGTAGTGGGCTGGGCCTGGAGGCGGAACACCACTCTTAGGCAGCTTTGCTTTGTCAATACCTCACTGCTTAGCATCTTGACCACTGGGTACCAGAGGGCTGTTCCCCTCAGCAGGAAGCCTGCATGGATTCAAAGCTTCTGCCCTGCTAGTCAGGAGGCTTCCCAGGAAGACAGAAGAAAAAGGTATTGTCTACATGCCAGGCACACATTTTTCTACTTAAGTCTCATGGCAACCTCAGAAAAAGGTTCCATAAGTAAGTTTAGGTAGAAGCTGAGAGCACAAATCTATTTTCAGATACCAGTTCTTCAATTTTCCTGGCCAGTGGCCTTGGGTCACTGTGCCTTGGTGTTCACATGTGTAAAATGAGAAGAAAAAACAGTATTTTTCATATAGGATTTTTAAGAGGAATAAATGAAGGGCTTCAACAATCTATATGTGAAGGTTAACGTGCATTAGCTTCTGCTGTATCAATTCCATATTGAGGGCACTGATGCTTATAGAAGAAATTTGCCTAAGGCCAAAACTTGGTAAATGGTAGAACTAGGTCTTGAACTAAGTAAGCTGTTGCCCTTAGCCACTATGATATATCCCAGTATCTGAGGATATGGCTAAAATGTGGCTGTAATAAAGTCTGGGAAAATTAACAGCTTCATTATACCAGTGCAATATATATGGAAGCAGGATATAATTTTATGGTGTGGAAAAACAGATATAAGATCTTTATTTCAACTCCATAGCCATCAGTTTGAATGAGCTGCTGTCTGAGCAGAATGGACAACTTTAGAGCAATTGATCTTCTTTCTCTAGGAAAAGGTGACAACACTGTGATATTTTTACATAAAGTGACATTTCACAATTGCGGACAAACTTGGGAAAAAACAGGAGACAGAGAAAGGGAAGCACTGAGAGGCTTAACCCAGAGGTCAGGATGTTATAAAGATTATTCCTGCTCAGGACAGGAGACAGTGAGGTTCTCGCAGTTACAAGCTGGGTCTACCTGACAAGGGCCGGTAGTGATCAAATGAGAAAGGAATAGCAGTATCAGATAGGTCCCCAGTGAGGCCTCCATCCTGGGTATGCCCATCCCCACCCCTCACAAGGTTCCTGTACAAAATATGACCAAAGTATTAAATACCACTTTCTTGAGCCCAGACATCAACAGAAAACACTGGTGGTTCAAGCTGCACCACACAGATGGCGCCTATCTCCCAGGACCTCATTTTTTCCCAGGCACAAAACTGTATTTCAAGTCCCTCTGCTCTGTGTGAAGGCACATGTCATTGTACACCAACCGGCTCAGAGAAAATGGAGTCTCACTGCCAGAGAACATCAGAAACTGCTACCAGGTCACACCCCTCCCAGGCTCAGTGGTCCCCTGCTGCTTTCCATGACATCCAAAGTCCATCCAAAGCCACAAGGCACCATAGTCTGTGCCTGTTTTCCTCTCTCTTGACTTGCTGGTTCCAGCTACATGGCACCCCTGCTACAGGCCAACCTCGGAACCACCCACAAGTCTTTGAAGATGCTATTTAATCTCTCTGGCAGGTTATTTCACTGTGGTATGATTTATGCCCTTCAAAGCACTTACCACTATCTGGAAATAGGATGATTTATTTGTTTTCTGGCTTATTGTCTGTCAGTTTGATCTACTCAACCAAAAAGCCCATAAGGACAAAGGCCCTAAGTGTGCAACTCAGGGCTGTATGCCCAAGAGCTCCCCATGAATTACAACAGGCACAAGCTACTAGATGGGCCCCAACTTCACCACGAGTGAGCAGTGTGTGTGGCAACTGAAAACAACACAGTGGGTTGGGAGGGAAGACAGGCACACGGTGGTTACATGGGCGCTGTTTCACATGGGCTCAACCATGACCCGTGGCCAGCTGATGCTGCTGAAGAGAGAAGACAGGTCAAAGTGCTGTGATCACTTGGGAAGCTCCGTCTCTAGAATGCAGTGCTCCCTAAGGGCTCTTAACCTCAAAACGCAGCAAGGCACTCCTCCTCCTCCTTTTGAACGGTAACAGTCTTATCTTTGTCTTTGACCACAACCTATCTTGCAGGAACAGTAAGGGGAACAAGAAAGGGCCTTAAGCTCCTCGTTGTAACCAACATAGAAAGAAGTTACTCACCCTCTATGGTCCCCGCTTGCTTTATTTTGTACACTGTGTAACTATTTAAGGTCACTTGTACTTTGAATATTTTCTGAAATATTTTATGTCATGACAAAGGATACCAGCCTCCACCAAGAACTGATTCCCCTGGAAAGCTGAGAAAGAGGTCAAAGAAAGAACATGGACTCCTGCCAAGACAGACTAGGGGCATCTCAGCTTGGTCTCCTGCAAGACGTGGGGCCTTGAGCAATTCTTACCATTTCCAAGCCTCATCTTCCTTAACTGAAAAAACACGACAACTTCACCTTCCTCACTGGGTGGGTGAGAGGACAGTCATGTACAATTTATATTCTGTGAAGCCACTCCTATGTGCTTCCCAAACTTTCCCCACAGATTCCTCAGAACACAGCCCTCCGGCCTCCTGAGGAGGAACTGCTGGGCCTGAGAGAATGTGGGACACTGCTGGGGCCCCATTTAATCTTCAACACGCCCCTCACTCCATCCTAGAAATGCCAGACTCGGCCTCCCACAACCTCCCTATCCTCAAAGAGGATCACTCCATCTTCATTAGAAGCTGAAGAAGGTAACATTAAAAATAACCCCTGTTATTCCCTCTATAACCCTAGGCAGATGGGTAGACAAAAGCTCTGGTTTGGGAAAAGGCAGGTCCATGACCAAGGTGCTCATGGAGAGGGAGGCTCCCATGGGACTGGGTGGAAAGGAAACCTGAAGGACGCAGTCTGCCCCACCAGTCGGGAGACAAGATCTCAAATCAGCTGGGGCTCCCAACCCAAACCTGCCACATGCTAGCTCTGTAACCCTCTGTTTCTCACCCTGTGAAAGAGGATAATTACACCCACCTCACAGGTTGTAAAGGTTAAATGAGATTACCCGTAGCAGCACTTCTACATACAGTGAAGTCACAGCACTTAGCAGTTGATGAACTCTCCATGGCAAAGACACAAAAAGCAGCTGCTGCTCATTGAAGATCAGCTGTTGTGGTCACAATTGATAGGTTGGTCCAGTTAAGCTTTGTTTTTTTGATGCTTCTCTATTAGGTTAAAAGATAGACATACAAATACTTCATTCAGTCACTGGACATCTATTCAGGGCATGGCTCAGTACTAAGTGCTGAGCAAAACAGACATCTGGCCCTTGGGGAAGTTACAGTTAAGTGGAAATTCAGTTGAGCTCAGTTTAGCCTTTGTTGGGTATGCATGTATTTCACATCAGGGCTAAGGCCTGGGGTGGGACTGGGGTGGGAAAAGGGACACCAAAGCAAGTCAGTGTTCTCTAGGAATGGGACACCATGAGCCCCTCCCAGGCTACCATACAGCTGGCCTGGGCCCCAGCTGCTCCTGCATTCCTTGAAAACTGGACTTCAATCTCAGCTCCACCAAAGCCCAAATCATCCTACCACAGACATTACTACCTTTTTCAACTCTTCCATGTTAGACCCTTATTCTCACGCTCCTGATATTGGGTGTTCACAGGCACTTAATCAAGGTGCTTTGCTGGTTTATTACATCTTCCAGCTGATATGCTTTCCCTTATCTGGAAACTCCACCAGTGCACTTGTGAGTGTTTAAAAAGATCTTTTCCAGGTATCATTTGACTCGTTCAGGGGGAGAATTTTAAGAACTAATCAAGATGTTAGGGGAACCAACCTTTGGGAATTGATGGCCAGGTAGCTTTCTCATGACAGCAGGGCCCTTTAAAGATGTTCTCGGCAGGCTGGCTGCAGAAAGGGGAAAGGGAGCTTGGCAGCGACTGCTGTGTTGGCTACACAGATCACTGCCGTCGGCTTTTGTTATTAGCTTCACTATTCCAAACAAGTTCTGTTTTGTGCCCACTGGATAATTGGCCCAGAAGATGACTCTGAATGTTAATGGAGTCAACAAGCATTAAATAGATTCCACCCCACACAGCAGGGCAGCTGTGTTTGCCTAGGGCGTGTCACGAACAGCAGGCACATCACAAGGAGCAGTGGGAGAAGCAGGCATGGACTACAGGGTTTACACCTTCTGAGCAGAAGCTCCAGGAAAGAGAGTGTGCCATGAAGCCTTCACCCAGGAACCACCCAAGGCTCTGTCAGAGACATCCCATGTAGTAAGCACTGTTTTCTTCTAGGAGGTCCAGATGGAGAGGAAGGCAGCAATGCAGGGGCAGAGGCAGGAAGTACATGAAGTGGGAAGGAAGGAAATGCCATCATGAGAAGAACACCAAGCCTTACAGATGAGTGCATCAATGCTGGTACCTCAGATAAGAATATTTCCTAGCACCTTGCTTTGGATAAAATCCAGACTCAGGTCACAAGTCCCCATGATTCTCAGTGCTAGTGGTAGCACAGACCCCACCCATGTCTTCTCCTGGCATCTTCTGATAGCCGGCTATGTACTGGGCCCTATTAAACACAGCTGCTATTCCTGCCCTCATAGCCATAGGGACATAGACACATGCCACTGCACTACAGGGCAGACATGCTGTGAGAGGTGCTGGGGCATCAATTAAACTGAGACTTGGATAAGCCAAGCCTGCCAGACAAAGGGTACCCAGACCTGAAGCCTGGAGGATGGGCTATGTTTATTCACATCAAGAGCGTGGACAAGACGAATATGCTCACCGAGCAAGAAGGAAAATGGAGCATCCTCTACATGGCTGGGAGAGAAGACTGGGAAAGAGTGGGGCACCAGGAGTGGGGACGGAAAGGGAGGCAGGGTCAAGTCATGATGGGCCTTGCTTGGCTTGTTAAGGGTTGATGTTGACAAAGAGTCCTGAGAGATTTCAAAAACAAGAAAGTTATGATAGAACTAGCATCTAAAGACAATCTTTCTGACTAACCAAGATGATGTTCTGGGATGCATTCCGGATTCAAATCTAAGAGAGCTGGGGCTTCATTCTACTCTGCCATGTCCCAGCTATTTTTGTGGATGAATCTCCTCCTTTCACGAGCCTTACTTCATTATCTATGACACAGGACAACAAGTGGGCCCTGTTGAGCTCACCAAGACATTAGAAGCCTCCAACTGTGCAAACAGGCACCACTAAGTGCAACATCTTCTATCCATGCAACAAATAATAACAACTCCCCACAATACCACATTTTTGCTGCAACTCACAGCTTTCACCCTCTCGAGAAAGAAAAACTCTATTTGGACCTAAAAATAAGGTCCTACAGCCCACCCTTATACAGGGAAAAAAAAAAGATTTGGGTGGCTATTATAGCAGTCATTCACAAAAAGGGATGAAGGACACGAGATATTTTAAGACCCTGGGATGCAGAACCTTGTACTCAAATGATACCAAAGATAATCTACTCAACCTACAAAGAGTTGAGGGGAATAACCACATCATAAAGATGGAGTGTACAAACCCAATGCAGCAGAGACCTCATGTATTACTTCACTCACCAATCATTTTCCAGGACCACAGAGCCCCTCACAGCACAGGGACTATCTCTAATTCATCAGAACCCAGGTTTGCAGCCTGAAGGCCATTCTGCCCCAGGATCTCACTGTAAAAGGGCTGTTGTAGCACTGATATTGTCATCTAATTTCTGCAGGCCAGGATGCCTTGCACAAACTAAACATCTGGCAGCCCTAGAGAAGCTGGGCTAAAGTGAAAAATGAGCTGAATTTCCAACTGCAGCTGACTAGCCTGAAAATAACAACTCATGGGACATGGCTAAGTATAGAGAGATGTGCCCCCAACTTTGCCACCATGACATTAGGAGTTCAGAAATAGCTAGGTAGGTGCCCACTGCTTTAGGGAAGTGAAGTACTAGATGTCATCTGGCAGATGTCACTCCTAGGCAAACTGGAAGGAATCACCTTGACTCACTCAGGAACCCTGAGGCTCAAAGAGACAATCAGTCCTCAGGACAGAAATGTAATAGTATGGAGTCTGGTTCCCTCAGTAGAAGCAGCCAGGAAAAGTGAGAGGAGTCTCAAGCAGGACCTGCAAGCCAAGGCAAGGGATGGGCACTTCTCTTCCCTGGCCAACCACAAGTGGTAGAGACACTATACTTCAGAGAGTTCAGCTACTTAAATGTGTAGGAGAGCAAAGAACCTAAATCTCCTTCAACAGAAGACTGGGAAGATAGAGTCCTAGGGTTCTCTGATCATCTGACTAGATCTGTACGTTCTGACCTAAAAAGTTGTCCAGTATCTACTAATAAGTGGGAAAATAGGTATCTTTTAAAACAATGTATAAAGTGAAATCCTGTTTTTATACAATCTTAAAAGAAAATTTGGGGGCATGACACCAAGAACATGTATATAATCATCACCTTGATTAATCCCCAAAGGGATAGGTACTACCAGTAATTCACATTATAAATGAGGACATCAACTCAATGTTTTTCTCTTCAGTCAATTCTGCTGAATGAAGAACCGTACTTCACTTTTCCCTAAACAGTGCAAGCATTCTTAGTCTACCTTGAGGTTTTCTTTCCAGGATTATACTGTTTTCTATATAAAGAATCAAAACATGTATAGAAACACATACATAGCATTGATTTTCTTTGCTGGTGACAAGCAAAACAAAGACCATTACAGACACTGAAATCCATGACTTTACTAACTTTTCTTACTTCAACACTGGCTTCAATATTGAACAGTGTTAATGAACTGATATTTGATAATGAGTAGGTAGATGATGGGGTTAATGGAGATAATTTACTTACTGACTAATTTCCAACTGATCTCATCCTGCCTTCCTGTGGCCACAGCTACTCGCACATCATGGAATGAGCTCCATCCCCTCCAAACACAAATCACAGGCCTCCAGCCAAGACCCACGCCACACTGTTGAAGCCATGACCTTTGGAGGGAGCCACTGTATGCTCCGCCCTCACAACCCTAGTTAGCAATCTCCACCCCAAACACGTGATTATTCCCAAATCCCAAATGGCTCCTGCAGAGCCTCTGTTCCCACCAACAGCTAGTTTACTGGAAGCGAGGGTCTGCTCTGGGGAGGGATGATAAGAAACTGCACTTAGCTCTGGATCCATTATTTTTTAAAGCTCATCTCCTGCCTCCCAATTCCTTAAACCAAAATTTGAGTACGTGGAAGTCAAACAGCCTGCCCCCCAACTAGTAGTTCAAGAAAATATCACCTGTAGACAAAATATGCCTATAAATTATTCCGAAGGGAAAGCACGCACAAAATTGCTTTGTTCAACATAAAATGATGTAAATACAGAAGAACAACAGTTTTAAGGGAACAGGCAGATTTTACTTTCTCCCTATTCCCCTTTTCTCTTCCACAAAAGCATCTACAGTCAAAAACCCTCCCCCTCCCAACAAGCACAAGGGCTGGGTAAGGAAGAGAGCTGGCCAGTGTCTCTGGGTGGTGAGACAGTGACCAGACATGCTCGTCCTTTGCCACTAATCACCTTTAGAGTTTCTTCTTCTGCCAAGCCATCTGCTGGAAAATGTCAACATGTGCTGCAGGGAAAAATATATTTGCTAATTTATGTTGGGTAAATTCACTTATTCGGGAGAATAATAAACATGTGACTGCTCACCACCCTTCCCTTCAAAAGTGAAGACATCTTTATTAATGATTTTAAAGCCTGAAGAAATAGGAATGCTTGCTCTGTTTACATTTCCCTATATTAAATGGAAGATATTTGCTTGCTGGCAGCAAAACATTGGAAATACCCTTCTTATAGTGATTTATTGCTAAGGAAATTATATTAAATTTGACTCTGACCATGGGTCCAACTACATCAGTGTGAAAAGAAAACAACAGAGATTTACATTTTCAGTAATTCTTATGGTAAGTGCCCTATATTCCTAGGCAGTATTAGAAAAAAATTTTAAGACTTCATAATTCAACCCTGAGGTCTAAAATTTCAAAGCCTCAATGTTCTCACTGCTAAACAGGGTGACAAGTGATCCCCAGTATGCCCCCACTTCTTACACTAACAGGAAGATTTTCATCCTGTCCTTCATGCGCTGTGTCTTTGCTGATCAAAGCCTGTTCATCACAGACCTCCTTGATTCTAAATCTGGCCTGAATCCACAAATGAGTGCTCAATTAGAACCAGAGAAGCATTCAAATTTGGCAACTACTGCAATTATAACTAAGCCAGAAGAGAAGATACAGGGTGATATTTCTAAGTCCTACCTAGAGGATATAAGCTATGTGGGAAATTAAATTCCAAGTACATAAGGGGAAAAGGTATTTCTTGATATAAATATAAGAAAGATGCATGAATAATTCCTGTACTAGCACAGAAGGCAAATCAGATAGAGAAGGTCCCAACTGTTTGGAGATTCCTATGTTAAAAGGCAGTCCCTTTCTTGAAAAGCACATATATATTTGAAAACTTGAGTCAGTGCTACTGGTGACCCTCTGGGTTAATTTTAAAATAGGATTTATGAATGAGAAGGAAAAACTCAAGCCAAGAGGTTCTGTGGCTTTAGAAGGCCAGCGGCCAGGGGACACACTGTGAAATCCTCAGGCCCAGGTTAGAGCAATGGCATGGGGTCAAGGCAATACCCAAGTCCTGCCTCCTCCCTCTATCTTTAAGAACAGGGTAAACTGCCTGGATACCCATAATCAATGAGTAGACAGTCATCCCTTGGTATGGATGAGCTCCTCACCAATCCCAGAAGCTCAACCCCAATGATCACTGAGCAAGAAGACCAAATGGGAAATCTCTGACTGGTCAACTGTTCAGATGAACCAAAACTGGAATGAAGGCGGGGCCGGGTATACAGCTCAGTGGCACAGCACCTGCCTGGTGAGCGCAAGGTCCTGAGTTAGATTCCAATACTAAAAATAAATACATACATACATACATACATACATAAATGAAAGAAAGAAAGAAAGAAAGAAAGAAAGAAAGAAAGAAAGAAAGAAAGAAAGAAAGGAAGGAAGGAAGGCCCTCATTTTCCATAGCCACAGCCCAGCAGCCAGCCACTTACAGCTTTGGAGAAGAAAAAACTCTAGCTGAACTATATCCACTCACGTTCCCACTAACTCAATTAAATAAGAATATATTAGCTAACACTTATAACAGTTACCTTGGCAACTCGAGAACTCACATTGCCTCAATATCCCAAATTCTCAGATCACCTTGTTAGTTCTCTGAAACCTAAATATATAAAACTTTAAACCCACAGAGTCAAGAATCTCAGTGAACCTTAAGCATGGAAACAAGGAAAAAACGATATAAAAACACATCATAATCAAATTGCTAAAACCAGTAGTAAAGAGAAAATCTTAGTAGCAGCCAAATGAAATGTAGACTTATTACATGCAAGGAACCACTGAAAAGAAAAGGAACAAAGTTCTTGGCAGAAACAATACAAACAAGAAGACAGAAAAGCAACAGCTTTAAAGTACTAAAAAAGAAAATAATCAACTGAAAATTCTATGCCTGGCCGAAAAAAAGCCTTTTGAAAATGAAGTTGAAATAAGATTTATAGACACATTAAAAAGTGAAAGAATTTGTCACCGACAGACCTTAACTTAAAGTCTTCAGGTAGAAAAAATGTCATACTAAATGTATCTGCACAAAGATATGAAAAGCTCTAGAATTGGTAACTAAATAATTTCTCAAAATCAACATCATTCATGACTTTCCTCACAATAACTGCCTTCATAGTAACTGTCTTATTGAAATAGATTTATTGCCTTCTTTAAAGTAAGTAGAACAAAAGTAATCCCTCGATTTAGCCAAATACCATCCTGCTCAAAGGAAATAATACTCAGGACTTGAGAAAACCTATTACTTTCCCTAAAGAGCTAAAGTAGAGAAGGTAACCTATAATTCTTTGAGACATAACAGAAAAGCTACCAACAATGATGTGAATAACAAACTGTCAGACATTATTCCAAAGTGCATGTACCATTTTATACTCTCAGCCGTGTGCTCCATATTTTCACCAGTACTGAACAGTGTTAGTTTTTTAAATGCTAACCATTATTGTGGATGTGAGACCATATCTTATGATTGAAATTTGTAATTCCAGCCCAGGCATGGTGACGCACACCTGCAATCCCAGCAGTTGGGAGGCTGAGGCAGGAGGATCTTTGCAAGTTCCAAACCTTCCTGGGTTACAAAGTGAGCTCAAGGCCAGCTTGAACCGCATAGCAAGATCCTGTCGCAAAAAGACAGAAAAAAGAAAAAAGAAATTTGCAATTCCCTGATTAATAATTCTAAGTATCTTTTTCTGTGCTCATTGGCTACCTGTAAGGTTCCTTTAGTTAGATTTTTATTCAAATATTTTGTGTCTTTCCTTATTGGATTGTTTTATAACACTGTAACATTTCTCTATATACTTCAGATACGACTCTGTCATGTATATGGATACACATACACACACATATATAGGCATATGTATCCTTGTGTGTATATAAAATGTTTTCTATTAGTACATGTTTGCAATACATGGCATTTTACAGCTTTATTAGGAGCTGGTACATTTACGTAACACAGGTTATTTCTTTTTTTTATCCCCTTCCCTCTCTCTCCCTTCTCCTCTAATTCTCCTTTCCTCCTTTTCATTCTTGTTGGTATTATTAACTTTAGTTAATGTTTATGGCATATAATGTCGATATTCATTAAGGTTAGTATTTCCTCACTCCACCTTTCTCCCTATCCCCTCCCCCACTCCTTGCCTTTGGCTGTCTGGACCCATCTGCAAGAGGTCCAGTCCCTTGTCTCGTTCTATCCTTCCTTTATTTTTCTCGAGAGATACCATAAGGTATTCAAATTTTTGTGTCTGATTCCCCTCATGCAACATTGTATCTTCCAGGTACATCCATTTTCCTGCAAATGTCTCAAATTTGTATTTTATACCTGAGTAGTATTCCATTATTTATAGATACCACATTTTCTTTATTGAATTATTTATTGATGGGTATATTGGTTGTTTTTAGGATTTTGTTATTACAAATTATGCTGCTATAAACATTGCTATGCATATACTGCATAAAATATTTTGTTCTAGCTTGTGTTTTCTCTTTTCATTTTGTTAATACAGTCCTTCAAAGAACGTAAGTTTTGAATGCTGGTTAAGTTCAGTTCTTTTTTTTCTTGTATGATTAATGTATTTTGTATCTTATCTAAAAATTGTTTTTGTCTATTCCAAGGTAGTAAAGATTTTCTTTTGTTTTCTTCAAAAAGTTTGACATTTTCTGTTCAGGTGTGTAATCCATTTAAAGTTTGTTTTTTGTACATGCTGTGATATATTAGTCAAGCTTCATTGTTTTCCATACAGATATCTGGTTTTTCCAGTACTGTTTGTTAAAAAAGACTATTCTTCCCCTAATAAATTCCTTTATTATCTTTGTTTTTAAAAAATCAAATGATCACCAATCTATTTATGATGCTATTTATGGACTCTTTATCTTACTGATCTGTAAATATAACCCAACAGTTCCACTCCTACCTATTTATTTGCTCAAAATAAACGTAAAACTTTGAACATTAATACCTTCCCCTACTCATAATACTCCCAAGCTGGAAACAGACCAAATGTCCATCAGCAGGTAAATGGATAAACAAATTTCGTTAAAACCTGTTAGCAACATAAAAGAACTACTGATACACAGGAAAACACCAACAATACAAAAAAGATCATGCTAAGAGAAAGAAACCAGACACAAACGATTACATACTATATGATTCCATTTACATGAACACTTATCCATAGTGACACAAAGTAGGTTATAGGTCTCCTGGGCCAAGGGACTGATTGCAAAGAGACATGAAAAACTTATGGTGAAAGAAATGTTCTAAATCTTGATTGTGGTGGGATTTACATGGGTGCACATTTGTTAAATCTCAAAATGTATACTTTAAATGGGTATATTTATTGCATGTAAATTATTCCTTAATAAAAAATGATTTTGAGAAGTCTTCCCTGTTATCAACATTCGCTTTCTAGTCTAAAAGTTTACCAAAGAGTTTATCTACATTCATAAGTATGAAAAGTACACTTGTAAAGATGTCAAGTTGTCCCTTGTTTCTACTGACTTTCTAAAACGCTTTTATAAAGTTAGTATTTTAACCAATATTCAAGACTGGGCTTAATACAATGGATGGCCTTACCTAGTGGAGATGCACTTACTGCTTATGTACTTATAGATCTGCCCTAGTTGCTTATTTCTCAATTCTCATAAAATCATTGGTATGACAAAAGATTATGATGCTAGAAACATGGCAGAATATTCAATACTCATACATCTTACTGCACATAATCCTTTGTTCATTTGTGTATCTCTCCCTCTGTGCCACAGTACAACACCCCCACAATCTATCCTCAAAACAAGAATGACCTAGAGGAGCACCAAAATGGTGGAGTGGTATGCAGCAGAGAAAGAGCTTCTCAGAGAGTTGCCATCCTGATGCTGGAATATAGCAATGTAAGGAAGGCAAGGAGGAGGGAAGTGGGTCCCCTGGACCCAGGAAGAATCTGAAGCATGAATTGAAGCCCACAGAGAGAGTGACGAGCAAAAATGCAATGAAGAAGTGGATGTAGCCAGCAGTAGCTTCTCCCTGAGATGGGACTTGTGGCAAGAGAGAAGCGATTCAAACCGATGGACACACAGTGACTGCCGGCAACCCCAGAGGCCTCCACATAGAGTTGCAGCAGTGGAGGGGACTAGTGGATGTAAAGGACTGCACTAGCTGGTAGAAAGTGATGAGGGCTTGGTCATCCTATAGGAGAGTGACTGGCCAGGAGCCATCTTGGAGTGGGGCCAACTGAGCTCAAAACTCAGAGCAGCTGCTGGCTCCACCATAGCAGCTTCTAGTTGGGCTCAGGCCCACATAAAGTGTGCTGATGGCTGCAGGCCAAATGAGTCTGGTCTGGGCCAAAAGGTGCAAGCTCATTGCGATTATCCATTACCCCACCAAGAAGCTACTGTTGGCTTGCTGGGATAAATCAACATGGATCTGGACTCTGACTCCACACACTGTCTACCAGTGACAGCAGAGACCAACCTGGAAGTGGACCTTCTTTTTCTTTCACCTTCTTGTTTTTTGTTGTGGTGGGTTTTTTTTCTCCTTCATTGTTTGATCTTGTCTTTATGTGAGCATGAACATGGTTTCCAGTCTCTTTCTGAGTGTTAATTTTGTCCCATTCTTCTTATCTCTTCCTTCGTTTTCTAGCCCCAGTCCTCTGCACATTTCCCGAAGTTAGTATGACCTCCTTCCACCCCAGTCTTCCTTCTAACCTCTTCATCTTCTGCTTCTCTATTTTCCTCTAACCCCTTTTAGGTTTTAACCCCTCAGGGCAAGATTGACATACTAAGGAATTATATACTACATATAATTTTCTGGTTTGTTTTAGATTTTGTTATATACCACAAACCTAGTCTATATGGTTAAAAGTGGCAAATTAATGGTTACTTCAGTTTGTTATTTTCTTTTTTAAAAAATGTAAGCTTCCTTTTAGTTTGTTTTTTTGTGCTGGGAATCAAACTCAGGACCTTGTGCTTGGCAGGCAGGTCAGTTTGTTATTTTCTGCACTGCGTTTGATGCTATTGTTATTGCTGATGTTACCACTTTAGCCGAAAGTGACATAACTGCTCTAAACAGCTATTCTGGTGTTCTAAGACTGAGATTGAATAAGGGTCATGGAAAATACTATGTCACAATGCCAAAAAAGCAGAGGTTGGACCAAGCAGGCAGCAACTTCTCATCCCCAATAAAATGAAGAGGTTGAATCTTGCAACAGATTCAAATCCCCAAAATCAATTCCACCTGGAAGGTATCTCAGAGAAGTAGTCACTTCCTAAGGATTCTAAATACTAGCAGTAAAGCAACCCACCATAGGCAATTTACAAGCAGCACCCTACGAATTAAATTTTAAAAATATAGAGAATGAGAAGATACTTAAACAAGATGCAAGCCCAGACATCCAGTTTACCACAGGTAAACTCAAGGGGCAATGAGGTGGGGCAATTCAAAAGCCGCCCACCCGGCCTCTCTGAAGTGGTAACAACAAAGCAATTGAATGAGGCTCTAGAAAAAATCAAATTGGAAATAATTTCTCAGATAAATACAGAAATGGTGTCCACAATGAAAGCCATGCTTAGTGACTCTAGATCAGAGACAGAAAAAAAAGGTCCTTAAGAAAAGTATGAAAGCCATGAATGCACAGCATAAGAAAGATATTGAACCCATAAGGCAAATTCAAGCACATATGCAGAAGAATAAAAATTCCATTAAAAGTATCCACAGCAGGATGAGCCAATGTGAGGACAGGATCTCAGATACAGAAGACAAGCTCATAGTTAGCAGTCATGAAAATAAATATTTCTTTAAAATAGCAAGGGACTATGAGAAATCAATCCCACAGCTACTAGATGAGGCAAAGATGAATAACTTAAGAGTGACTGGGGTCAATGAAAAAGCTGGAGAAAAAATTTTTTTATATTTTGACCAATGTTGCATGCTTATATCTAGTAATCTGAGCAACTGATACGAAGACAACAATATACAATGTAACAACCATTGGTGAATTCCTACCATCTTATCTAATGAAACTCTCTATTGTCACCAATGTTTCTTTAAATTATTATTTTCTTATCTTTAATGGTTTGATCAATCTTCCATTCTTACATCTGATAATCTGAGCAACTTCATTGAAGATAACAATATGTAATATAACAACCACTGTTAATTCCTATCATTTGGTTTGAAACCCTGTGTCATTTTTAATGCTCTTGCTTTGTTTTGTTTTTTGATATTGTTCTTTTTTCTACTATTCTCTTTAAAATAAAATTTTAAAAACTGCTCAAAGACATCATGGCAAAAAACTTCCCTGGAAGGGAAAGAGCCTCTGACACACAGGTAAGTGAGGTATATAGAACTTCAGTAGCCACAATAAAAAGTATATATATATAGCCAGGCATATCACAGTCAAGATTACAGAAATTCAACATAGGAAGAGAATCTTAAAAGCTATTAAGGAAAAGAAACAAATCACCTATAAAGGAAAGCACAGAATCACAGCTGACTTCTCAGCACAAACCCTCAAGTCAAGGAAAGCTTAGAATGAAGTATTTCAAGCTCTAAAGGAAAACAATCTTCAACCCAGACTGACGTAGCCTGCAAAATTATCTTTCAAAACTGATGGAGAAATAAGATACTTCCATGACAAAGAACATCTGAGAAAATCTATGACCACCAAACCAGCACTCCAAAATGTTCTGAAGGACATTCTAGAAAGAGATAACATGGGCTACAATCCAAGAACCCCAACAGAAGGAATCTACCAGGCAAGCAAACAATTAGAGTAGGAGAAGGGCACAGCCAACAACAGGAAAATAACATGACAAGGATAAGTCAATACATATTAGTTACAACCATCAATGTTAATGGTCTCAATTCACCAATCAAAAGACACACTGGCAGAATGGACCGAGAGCAAGAGCCAACAACATGCTGCATATTATTCAAAAAGAAATACACATTCAAAAAGAAATTCATAGACTGGAAGTCAAGAGATGGAAAACAATACTCCACGTAACAGGAATTCAGAAAAAAGCAGGGGTACCTACTCTACTTGCAAAGTAAATTTCAAGCCAAAACTGATTAATAAAAAACAAGGTCACTACATCCTTGTAAAGGGAACAATCCAATATGAAGAGCTAACAATCATAAATATATATGCAACACATACAAGATATTAAATATCTTGTATCAAATAGATATTAAATATCTATTTGTTAAAAACAAGTATTAACAAACATAAAAAAACCAAATAAGCACTAATATAGTGGTATTGGGGGATTTCAATAATACACTGTCACAAAAAAAAGACAGATTAACTAGACAAAATAATCAACAATGAAATATTAGAACTGAAGCAAATTTTTTAATAAATGGACTGAGTAGAAATCTACAGAGTGAAAAGGCCGACCAGCGCTGACACCTGGGCGGTGCGACATTTCTGGCCCTCCTCCTGGCTATGTGACTCGGACCTTTCTCCAGAGACAAAGGGTGGCCCGCACCGACCCCTGACTGGCATAGCGTTTCTGGCGCCCCAGCTGTGCATCTCGGACCTTTCTCCAGAGATAAAGGGTGGCCCGTGCCAACCCCTGAGTGGCACAGCGTTTCTGGCCCACACCCCGGCTGTGTGTCTTGGACCTTTCTCCAGAGACAAAGGCCGGGCCGCGCCAACACCTGGGCAATGTGGCATTTCTGGCCCACGTCCCGGTTGTGCAACTTGGACGTTTCTCCAGAGACAAGCGCAGACCCGCGCCAACACCTGGGAAGCACAGCATTTCTAGCCCATGTCCCGACCTGTGATGCCACATGAGCGGCGCAACCCTTCTCCTCTGGTAAGGTCTACACCTGGGTTCTGCTCCACACCTTAGAGTTAGGAAGGAAATCCAACTGAGAGGGCCCGTCCTGTTGGTGGTTGAGACCTGCAGTGTGGAATCAGCCTCAGGCTCTGGGGTCCTCAGGGTTGGGAGAAGAGCCCTGCTCCCTCTTGACCAGCTACTTGAGGATCCGGAATAGAAGCCACCACCTAACCACCATAGGCTTCAAGGCTGAGGCCCACACGCTTCCCGTCCACACACTGTACACTCTGGTACCAAAGCCCAGCACTCCCCCACTATCTCAGATATGGTCTGAGATGTGTACCCCAGCAATTGCCTAGGGTCCCTGGGCCCAGTGGTCCAGTCTGCTACCATCCTGGGTTTAGTTTGATATCCAGGTAAACGAGGGTCCCTAGAGTCCTTTGTGAGCTGCCTGGGTAGTCAGTAGCTCAGCACTAGTCATTTGACATTCAAAATGACAAGACAAAGGGGCAAAATGCAGTCTCAGAACACAATTCCACCCATAACAAGTACAAGACACAATGACATAGGAGAACTAGGTAACTACATACCCAAAATTCCTGAAATGATCACATCTGAAGTAAAGAAACAACACCATCAGACCATAGAAGAGACTAAATCTGAAATAATCTCTCAGACAAAAAATGAAATGAAAATACTAATGGAAGAAATGCTTCGCACATACAGAGAAGAAACAGATGAGACTAGAAGATCAAGGCAACAAATGGAAATGTTACATGAGCAATTCAGGAATGAATTAGAACACATGAAACAGTCTCAAAGAGATTTCCAGGAAATGAAAACTGCCATTGAAAGCTTGCAAAACCACTTGAATGAATCCAAAGATAGAATTTCAGATCTTGAAGACAGCATGACAACTAACAACTGTGAAAGGAAGGATCTCTTAAAGTCAACAAGGAACCAGGAGAAATCAATCCAACAGCTGCAAAATGAAACAAAGAGAAATAATGTGCGAGTAATAGGAATCAATGAAACAGCAGGAGGCAACACAAATGACATAAAAAGCATATTTGGAGAAATAATACCAGAAAACTCCCCAAGCATGGTAAAAGATACTGATGTGCAGGTAAATGAAGCATATAGAACTCCAATAAGCCACAACCCAAACAAAACCACCCCCAGATATATAATAGTCAAGATCCCAGATATGCAGCAAAAGAACACAATATTAAAAGCTGCTAGAGAAAAGAAACAGATAACCTATAAAGGAAAGCCCATCAGAATCACAGCAGACTTCTCAACAGAAACCATGAAATCAAGAAGAGCTTGGAGCGAGGTATTACAGATTCTGAGACTAAACAGCTTCCAACTCAGACTGATGTATCCTGCAAAACTATACTTAAGAATTCAATGGAGAAATAAAATATTTCCATGACAAAGAACAACTGAAAAACTTCATGAGTGCCAAACCAACATTACAAAAAGTACCGAAAGATAGTCTAGACAGAGAAAAAAGTGACCACAATCCCAAGAACAACAATGGAAAGGAACCCTTAAGCAGAACAAGAAATTAAACAACAAAAGTAGGAAAGCAACATCAAGTAAACTGCATGACAAGAATAAACCAACGTATAACAGTTATAACCATCAATGTAAATGGCCCCAATTCACCAGTCAAAAGAAACAGACTGGCAGAGTGGATTAAAAGACAGACTCTCACAATATGCTGTATATAGGAAACACACTTTTCTCAAAAGGAAATCCATAGACTGAAAGTCAAAGGTTGGAAAACAATCCTCCATGCAACAGGTTCCCAGAAAAAAGCAGGGGTAGCTATTATGTTTGCAGACAATGTAAACTTCAAACTGATAGCCATCAAAAGAGACAAAGAAGGCCACTACATACTAGTTAGGGGAAAACTGCAAGAGGAAGAGATAATAATCCTAAACATGTATGCACCAAATACTGGAGCACCGAACTATGTAAGGCAAATCTTAACAGACATAAAAAAAACAAATAAACAATAACACTATTATAATAGGGGGGCTAAATACCCCTTTGACACAAAGAGACAGGTCAACTGGACTAAAACTCAGCAAAGATATAACAGACCTGAACCAAATGTGCAAACAAATGGACTTAGTAGATATTTACACAGTGTTCCAACCCACAACACCAGAATACACATTTTTCTCAGCTGCACATGGGACTTTCTCTAAAATAGACCACATCCTAGCCCATAGACCATACCTACCTAAATGCAAAAGGACTGAAAATACTCAGCCACCTAATATTTGACAAACAGGCCAAACAAGCTCACTGGAAGAAAGATAGCCTCTTCAGTAAATGGTGCTGGAAAAATTGGCTTGCCACTTGCCGAAGACTGAAAATAGACGCAAGTCTATCACCATGCACCAAACTGAAGTCAAAATGGATCACAGATCTCAATATTAAAACAGAAACACTAAATCTATTGGAAGAGAAAGTAGGTAAAAATCTTGAAAACATAGGAGTAGGTAGAGAGTTCATGAACAAAAATGAAACTGCAAGGGAAACACTTCAAAGAATAACTGGGACCTCATTTTACTGAAAAGTTTTTGCACATCTAAAGAAATCACCAGCAGAGTAAAAAGAAAACCTACAGATTGGAAAAAAATCCTAACTGGCTGTTCCTTGGACAAAGGCCTTCTATCTAGAACATACAAAAACTTAAAAAACATGAACATGTCCAAATTCAAAGACCCAATCCAGAAATGGGCATCTGAGATGAATACACACTTCTCAGATAAAGAAATACAAAGGGCAAATAAATATATGAGATAAAGAAATACAAAGGGCAAATATATATGAGAAAATGTTCTACATCTTTAGTCATTTGAGAAATGCAAATGAAAACAACACTGAGATTTCATCTCATCCCAGTAAGATTGGCCAGCATCAAGAAATCATCCTATAACAAATTCTGGAAAGGCTGTAGAGAAATAGTAACTCTTCTGCACTGCTGGTAGGAATGCAGACTGGTGAAACCACTGTGGAGATCGGTTTGGAGATTCCTCAGCAAACTAGGTCCAGAGATCCCATTGAACCCTGCTATTCCTCTTCTGCGTATTTTTGCAGAAGATCTGAAAACATCATTCACCATGATATATGTGCACCCATGTTTATAGAAGCACAATTTGTAATAGCTAAGTCGTGGAGGCAACCCAAATGCCCATCCACAGAGGACTAGATTAAAAAACTGTGGCATTTTTACACAATGGAATATTATTCAGCTGTAAAGAAAGACAATCTAGGGGCTTTTATAGGCAAATGGTCACAATTAGAGACCATACTCATAAGTCAGGTAAATCAGATGTACATGTGCAAACAGCGTATTGTATCATTAGTTTAGGAACCAAAAGGTGGGAATATAGATTGGGAGGTATGAAGGGAGACTGCTCAAAAGTAGAGAGCAATCAGGATGAAGGGAAGGAGAGGAGGAAGAGGGCAATAGCTGTGTAGGTATGTATGTATGTGCAGGATGGCTGACATGGTTGTATTATTGTCTCATGTCATTTTGATGTAAGGAACAATCAATGATTAGTTGTTTGATCAATCTTGTATGTCTCTTTGTATTGTCCTGAGCATACACTTTGAAATTATCAATGTGTAATGCAACAACCATTGTTGCTCCCCTGCCACCTTATCCGTAGTTCAGTTTTTGCATTGTTCTTGTGCTACTGTGTGTATTTTTGTTAGTGTTTTTGTTCTTTTACTTTTAAAAAAATATAGAAAAGAATTATTTTTAAATTTTAAAAAAATCTACAAAGTGTTCCCCCCAACAACATCAGAATATACATACTTCTCAGTTGCACATGGGATGTTCTCCAAAATAGAACACATACTAGCTCATAGAACATACTTAAAAATAAATGCAAAGGAATTAAAGTTATCCCATGTATATCAGACCATAATGCAATGAAATTGGAAATCAGTGGCAAAAAACCACAAGAACTTCATAAACACATGGAAATTAAATAGCACCCTCCTGAACAAGTAATGGGTCACAGATGAAATTAAAGAAAAATTAGAAATTAAATGATAATGACATTACAACATACTGGAACTTACAGGACACAATGACAATTGACAAACCCTTAGCCAACCTTATCAAAAAAAAGTAAAGACTCAAATCTGGGTAATTAGGAATGAAGAGTGCAAAATCATACTGAACCCTGCAGAAATCCAGAAAATCATCTACACCTACTTTGAGAATGTGTGTTCTAACAAGATTGAAAATGCAGAAGAAATGGACAGATTCCTAGATACATACGAATTTTAAAAACTGAATCAAGAAGATATAAAAATCTTTCGTAAGTTAATTATCAGTCAGTGAAATTAAAAACTACAAAGAAAAGGTTTGTTGTAATTATAATCAACAAAGAAAAGCCAAGGGTCTGATAGATTCACTGCTGAATTCCACAGGAAATTTAGAGAAGACCTAATACCACTACTTCCCAAACTCTTTTATGAAATTGAAATGGAAGCAACACTTCTAAATTCATTCTCAGAAGCAAGCATTACCCTGATACCAAAACTAGAGAAAGACCCAATTAAAAGACAACTACAGGTCAATCAATGAATACAGATGCAAAAACCCTCAATAAGATACTAGAAAACAGATGCAGCAAATCATCAAGATTATACACCATGACCAAGTTGGATTCATTCCAGAAATGCAGGGTTGGTTCAATATATGAAGGTCAATAAACATATACACCATATCAATAGAGCCAAAGACAAAAACCATATGATCATGTCAATAGATGCAGAAAAAGCTCTTGACAAATTCCAACATCCATTCATGATAAAAACCTTACAGAAAATTGGAATAGAGGGTCTTAATCTGATAAAAGTCATCTATGACAAACCTACAGCAAACATCAAATATTAAATCTGCTGGAAGATAGAAAGGAAAAACTCTTGATGACACTGGTGTAGGCAAAAACTTCATGAATAAAACCCAGTCACACAGGAACTAACACACAAAGAATCAACAACTGGGATCTCATCTTACTAAAGAGCTTTTGCACAGAAAAAAAAAAAAGTAAAGAGACAACCCATAATGTGGGAAAAATGTTTTCCAGCTGTTCCCCAGACAAAGGATGACTATCAAGAACATATAAAGAACACAAATAAATCAGACCTCTCATATTAAAAAAACTAATCCAAAAATGGGCATCTGAGATAAATACACACTTCACAGAGGAAGAAATACAAACAGCAAATAAATTTATTAAAAAATGTTCAACATCATTGCTCACGGAGAGATGCAAATGAAAACAACACTGAGACTGCATATGACCCCAGAAAGAATGGCTATCATCAAAAAATCAACCAATAACAAATGCTGGAAGGGTTGTGAGGGAAAAGGAACCCTTCTCTACTATTAATGGGAGGATACACTGCACAACCACTGTGGAAATCAGTGTGGAGATTTCCTCAGAAAGCTAGAACTAGAGGTCCCATTTGACCCAGTGATTTCCCTTCAGGGTATCTTCCCAGAAGAATTAAAAACATCACACCACAGCAATATATGTGCACCCATATTTATAAGAGCACAATTTATAATAGCTAGATCTTGGTAACAACCCAAATGCCTATCAACTGAGGAATGGATAAAAAAGATGTGCTCTCGTATAATGGAGTACTTACTACTCAGCCATAAAGAAGGATAAACTGGAGACTTTTATAGGTCAATGGATACAACTTGAGACCATACTCATAAGTGAAATAAATCAGTCTCGCATGTGTAAACATTATATTGCCTCCCTAGTGTGAGAAGCTAAGTTCCAAAATGCATATTAGATACAAAATGGGAAGAAACTGTTGAAAAGGAAAGAGAAACTGGGATAGGGGAAAGGAGAAAAGAAGAAATGGAAAAGCAAAAAACAATTGTGTGTGTATGTGTGTGCTATTTTGTGTACACATTTATATAGTTAAGAAATATACACAAAACAGTTATGATAGTTACACTACTAATTGCTCTTAATTCATTCAAAACACAGATTTGTGGTAATAATTTTGGACAATTAAATGGCTATAGCTTGTACTCTGAGTAATTTAAAAGTAACAATATGGAATATATTAACCACTGTTAATTATCCTATTATCTTGTTTTGGAATCTTTAAAATAAAAAATGGTAAAAAGAGAATGACCTGAAATTCTCCTGCCAAATTCATCTAAGAAAACAAAAGAAAGAAAACAGAATGTATGTGTGCATTTGCAGAAGCAAATCACGTTTAATAATGTTGATGAATAACAATATAACACAGCCCTGCAGAGAACCAAAGCTCATTCAGTCACTCCTGTTGGTACCACAGTTCCCAGACAGGTATTACATTTCTTACCTCTGGTTTACCAAACCATACAGCCAAGCTTACCATATCAATTCCTTACCTGTTATCAGGAGACACAGCAAGCCACATGCTAATAGCACATCTTTTCTGGAGCATCAATTTTATGTGGAAATTTAGAAAGTTGTTTATGGTCAATCATGCTGTACTGTAGAAAACAAATTTACATAATTTGTTAAGTATTTTAAAAAATAGGTATTTCAAAGATACTTTCCTACAGATGCTTGAAGTTAAACCCTAAAATCCTTATCTCCCTTTGGGACCTATGGTCCCTCTCTACATTGTAAAGGATGCACTTCAGAAAACAAGAAAAAAGTTGTTATCAGAAGAACCAGGGTCTGCAAGCCACTCAACTGAAAGGGGTTCAGATACGCAGACTGCTGCATGTCCCAAGGTTCCCCCAAGTCATATGGCCTAGCATCTCTTCAGAAGGCAATTGCCAGCCCAGCAGCAGCTCTAAACCTGCCTTGCCCACATCTCTACAGTACCACCTTGGAAAAAACTGCCCTATTTCTGCATCCAAAAACTAAAAATGACAACAGCAGCTATATTATAAGGTACATTTAGTTCAGATTCCTGGCCAACAGTAAGTGATCAGCAAGTGTTAGTTGCCTATTATTGTCACTACAGTTTGAGATTGAGTGTTGTTTTTAGTATACATATACCTTAGCACAACCTTTTAATATACCAACCCTAATCCATTTGGTTATAAGATTATTGGCTACTTGCCCTCAAATGTAGAGAGAGGTAATGAGAATTCTGCACACACAATCAGAATAGCATTTCAGGAGCTCTAACTCAGATGTATATATACATGCTCCCTGGATGTCAACTAACATTGGCAAAAGAAACAAAGGCTATCTGAACTGAGCTTCAAAAAGTGAACTGATATAAGCTGCTCAGTTTCACAGTAAGGTGGGCTTAGAACTGACACATTTGCTTTGAACAAATACAAGACCAATTTAAAACTCAGAATGTCTATCTATATATTAAAATACAATGTGAACACTGAGATCAAGAGGCAGACATGTACACAAGGAGGACACTTTCTACTGGACTCAACATAGATCAGAAGTTTGTTTATGATGATTGAATGAGAGCCAGAACAATGGCACATTTTCAAAAGATATTTCTAACAATGGTAGCCTGCATATTTCAAAGATATTTCACTCAAAGAATTTGGATCCTCTCTCCTAGCACAACATTAGGAAATTCTTACTATATGTAGCCTGAGTTGCCATGATGTAAGACTTTCTGTTTCCAGGAATCTCACGCTACTATTTCTAGAAGTCCCTGGAAGAAAAATACATGAACTCACAAAGAATCCCTCCCTTCCTGGCTTCCTTTATTGCTACATCCTACCCGAGCAATACTTCAGGAAAGCTGACATTTCTGCCAAGGATACAGTCTCCAAGGAAATTCCCAGAAGGTATATACAATACAGCCATGTGTGGCACAGACAGTGAGAGCTCAACAAAGATTCACGCTGCCCTTCTATAGGGTAGAGATATCTCTGGGAAGCAGGTGACAAGCCAAGAACTTATTTTCTCAGGCTCCCTTCCACCTAGGTAGGAGTGTGAGACTTGTCCTCATTAACACTATGAGTCGAAAGAATGCCTATTGGTTCTCAGTTTAAATGGTTACAGAATAGCTGTGTCTTTTCCATGCTGACCCTTTCCTCATTTGCCAGACATATGTTAGCGATAGCAGGCTCCCCAGTAGCCTAAATCCCTGATAACACCAAGCAACAGAGTTTTTCTAATCCATTGAGATACTGGGACTTACCTTCTACAACATTGCCTTAAGGGGAAAAAAAACTATATTCTGTACTACAGTAGAAAGAAGTCCCTTCTCCCCAATGTTACTTGATCCCTTGATACTTGGGTTCCAAAGCAGGGTAGTCTAGGCTCACATATCTCACCAAGGACCCCATAAAAGCAAGACCGAATCCTTTCATTCTGGAAGAAGCAATTAAGCACTGCTAAGACTAAAGAGAAGCCAAGGATAGAGGTGAGGGCCAAATTCTCCAGTGTCCCAAGTTCCCTCACACAGTCCAATCTTGGTGATCACAGAATGCCCGAGAAGGATGACACCCATCAATACAAAGGACACCAGAGCTGTGGTCTTACTACCACCTCCACTTGGGTCAAAATGCATAAACCCTTTATCCCACCAGAAAGTTGCATTTGGGCTACTCAGAAAGTTGTATCATCAGCTCACACCTGGGTTCCACGCTATAAGTTCTTAACATGCCTAATCCACCCAACTCTCAAAGACAGATGACCAAAATTGTTAGAGTTGTGTCACTATTTCTAATTCCTGCTTCTCCCACACTGCAGTAAAACACAACATCCTATCAATTCTCTCTCCTGATTCTCTCTCAAACCCTCCCACTTTTTTCCATCTCTTCTGCTGCTACTGTCATCCAACCCAGCTCTCACACGGACTGGTGACATCCCAGTGTTCAACAGCCCAAGACAAAGCCACGTGGTAGATGATCATCTTAAAAGGACACCTGATCTTGGCACTCCCTACTTTGAGTAATTTCCTTTCACTCTTAGGATAAATACTCAAATCTCCATGTGTACAGAAATGACCTGATCTAACACTGTCCAGCAATTTTCTTCTCTCCTATTCACCCATTCTCTTCTCTCAGATTAGTCCTCTTTCAGTGCCTGAAATACAGAGGATTCTAACATTCTCGGGCTGTTCTGTCTCTCGGAATGAATTTGTGACCCCACCTGTCACCTTTCTCTCTTTACTCCTATGTGCCCTGCATCAACTCTGTTTAGGTCCCGTGCATCTATCTCCACCCAGGCCAGAATAGCTACATCCTTAGGAAGGGAGAAGAGCATTTACTAGTGACAAGTCACCATTCCCCCAGGCAAACAACAAATAGTGTTAGATAAGGATGATAAACTTAAACACATGATACTGATCTTACCACACAGAGCTGTGTTCGACATCCCAGCACAGCCACGTGGCAGGTGATCCATCTTCAAAAGACAGCACTGCTGGCTAGCTGATTTCTGCCAGCAGTTATATTCACTAGAAATTAAATTTTGATTTAAATGCACCTATAGCGTTATTATTGAATATACCAAAGGCTCTTTTCACAAGTGAGCAAAAAGATAATCCATCATCCCAGCTCATACTCAGTTAATTCACAGAGAGCTTCTTCCTGCCTTCTTCCTGCCTCAGCAGGGAAGGCTGGGTGTCCTGGAAGCATTTCCCCCACTGGCATATTAAGATGGTATTTTAGCCAATTCTGTAATCACCTATTACTTTGATACCGGTGTTTCAAGCTCTCTGCAAAGAAGGCCCTGGGAATTAGCAATGGTGAGAAACAACCTATGCCCCAGGAGGACCCCAGCCTAGTGAAAATACACCCCTTTATAATTAACTAAGTAATTTTATATAAACTTTTATCCATCTTCAGGTACTTTCATTGTTATTGGATCTGAGAAGGATTTGTGTAAAATTTTTCTCAGCTGAAATTATGCAGAAGTGCTTAATTTTTTTTTTGTCTTTTTGAGACAAGGTTTCACAACACATTTCAGGCTGGTCTTAAGCTCACTTTGTAACCCAGGCTGGCCTCAAACTTACAACGATCCTCCTACCTCAACCTCCCGAGTGCTGGGATTACAGGCATGTGTCACTACGCCCAGCTGGAAGTGCTTAATTATCCTCATTTTGGCTTTAGAATTCTAAGTAGAGAGAGACAGTTATTGAATTCCTCCGAAATGTATACAATGGCAGGTTGCTGTCTGGCTGCCCCAAAGCTATTGCAAACCCCCTTGTCCTGTGCTGCCTTTCATTACAGAGCTTGAGCAGTCAAGACACCTGCTAGCCAGCTTCACTGTTATTGGAGGATCATGACATGATCAAGTTCCAGCCACTGAAATGTCAGTAGGAATCTGTTCAATGCTTGTAGGAAATGTTACTTCCATTTTAAGAAGAGATGGTCCCAGTTGACTTGTCCCTTATTCCTCTTTTTTTGCCTTCGATCAAGGATGTGATTTCTGAAGGTGTAACAGCCATTGTAGAGAATAGAGGCCACTAGAAAGTCATAAAGGAAAGACCCTGAGAATCCAAGATGTTAGCTTTAATGTCATTGATCCACTGAGATGATGACAGCAGTTGAATCTCTTCAGACTACTTATCAGGTAAGAAAATCAAATCCCTGGAAAATTTTCTGTTACCTGCAGACAACTAATCCTGGAATATATACCTTAGGGCAGGTAAACAGGGTTGAAATGTATAGCTCAGGGCATGATTAAGTACATGAACTTTGAGCTAAATACACTTAAGTTTATCAGCTCAGTCATAAGTCTGGAAAAATTATTTAACTCCTCAGAGTTCAGTTTCCATCATCTATGAAAAGAAAAGAGTATAAATGCCTATTTTACCTACCTGCAACTGGGAATAAATGAGATGATGCATGTGAGGGGCTTTTGTGGAATGCTGTGCTAAAATAAATAGTCCAATGATAAAACTATGAACAAGAAACTCATGAAAAGATGCTTGGCGTCATTCATAATTAAAGAAATACCCATCCTGAAACTACAAGATGTCAGTTCACACCCATCAAGATGGCTATTACAAAAAAAATAATATGAAGTATTGGTAAAGATTTAGAGAAACTAGAACCCTTTTCTATTACTGCTGGCAACAAAAATAACACAAGCACCAAGGAAAACAGTAAGGATGTTCTTCCAAAAACCATGCACAAAATTAACATATGTTTCAGCAACTATACTTCTAATCTGAAAGAATTAAAACCAAGGACTTGAAAACATATTGTACACTCATTTTCACGCTGGAGGAGAAAAGCAACCCAAGTGCCCATCAAAGGATGAATAAGAAAAATGTGGTATATACACACAATGGAATATTACTCAGCCTTTAAAAAAGAAGTAAATTCTGACCCATCCTACAACATGGGTGAAATTTGACGACACTATGGTGAGTGAAATAAGCTAATCACAGAAAAGGACAAACATTGTAAGACTGTACCTATATGAGGTACTCCATGTAGTCAAATTTATGTAGATACAGAATGTCAGTAGGTGGTTGGCAGAATGGTGGTTGGCTAGAGCTGGGAAGAAAGATGAACAGTGTAAGACAAACATTTGTAAGATAAAAACAGTTCTGAAGATGGTTGATGGTGATACCGGAATAACAATGGAATGAACCTGATCCTACTGAACTTGTGTAAAAATGGCTAAAATGGCAATTTTTATGTTGTATTTTACCCTATCAGTGGTATTTTACCAATTATTTTTTAAATAACTTGTAATAAAAGTAACAAACATGTAGACTGTAATCCTGATACTAATATTAACAAATCATAACAAATCTTAGCAAATGTATAAGCTGTCAGACAATGTCATTAGCTAAGTGCCACCCCAGGTCGTGTCCTGCAACATTTACCCTAGTCCAGATACTCACAAATCAACATAGCTAGAAGGTGTTCCATTCAAGTAGAAAAGCAGCACATTCATTTACCTCTCTAGGAAATCAAACATGAGTCAAATGATTTCCTCCCCTCAAAGAAAGCAAAGCATACTCACAAATAGCTATAATACAAGGCAGGCTCTCTCACCCGCCATGAAGGGAGCAGTGGACAAGTGTGGTGACTTCACAAGGTAAAGCTACTGCTCCTGGCTTTGGGCTTTCAGGAAACTCACAGAGGAGAAAGGCAGCTGGAGCTGAACTTGAAGAAGGAGCCCCCTTCATGCTGAAACAGAAAGGCCTTTAATGATACTTCAAGGTCGAAATAACAAGCATGCAAGTGGAAACAGCACAGTGCCTCATTTGGTTGGAGATGTGCAATTATGAATTAAGATGAACAAAACACATGACTGCCAGACGCCAGACAGGAAAGTCACACCTATGTGTCGTATAGGGGGATGGAAGATAATGAGAGCTGGCAGACGTTGTTAAGGTTTAGGCCTGTAAATGTCCCCCCGAGGCCTCTGAGGTTCAGAGGTGGGGCTTCTGGAGGGTGATCAGATCGTTGGGGTGCTATACTCATCTGTGGGTTAAAGTGGAGGTGGTCAATGGGGGTGTGAGCTGGAAGGGTGCACCTTTCTCCTTGTCTCCTCTGTCTGCTTCCTGGCCACCATGAGGTAAGCCATTTTCTCTCACTACGCCCCTCTGCCTTGGAGCTGGCCAACTATGGACTAAACTGTGAAAGGAAATGAACCTCTCCTCCTTTAAATTGTGGGTACCAGGTATTTTGTCTCAGGGGTGAGAAAGTAACTAAGGGAGACAAAGGCAGGGGTGGGAGAGATCCATAGCACCTGAAACTCTTCTAAGCACACTTCAAGTTCTCAAAAACAGTCAGCACCCCCAGTAGCCAACAGCATCTGGAAAGTCCTCCAAAGACTAGCATTGATTATTGGCAAAGGCAGGCCTCACTCAGCTACCAAGACCACCTCTTACATATGGGCTATAAGCTTCTTCCAAAGAGACAGACCCCAGCACAATGCAAATATCTCAAAAGGCCTTTCTTTTTTGGTGAACACTACAGGCTGGCCCTAGTCTTAATCGCTTACAACTATCATGTATGTTCCAGTGGGGTTATACAACTAGAGCAAGGTTTCCCTTCTAAATAAAATTGAGCCTGTACTCCTACCACAACCCCAAATCTGAGCTCCTTGACAGCATCCACTCATGCTCTTGTGCATAAGGGAGACCAGTAAACCAGTTGAAGCAATTGAGGGAGAAAGAAGAGGATAATGGACATGACCCAATACAAAAAATTTATTCAACTGAGTCCAATTTTAAGAAATTATTTCAAAACTCTAATCGCTATAAGTGATGAAGTAGTTCATGACAGAAATTGCAATTACCAAAGAAATGATCGGTTCTACAACAGCAATTTTAGTGACATTTATAACATACAAGAAATCATGAAGCTTAATTATTTGAATTTACTGGGGCTACAGATGCCGTGTTGAAATCTAATTAAATAGATCCACTGAAACTGGCCAGCTGAAGAAATGGCAGAGTTGCTGAACCATGCACTGGTTTTTAAAAGCAGTTCGTGAACAGCTTCCAAATAGGCAGTAATGATCTATCTTTCTTCCTCAACTGTCGTTTGGGAAAAAAAAGAGACATTTCGATATTGATCTTCAGTCCTTCACAATAGAGTTTACTTCAACTCCTAAAACACATCTCCCATTCCAACGATCTCCAACAGAACTCCGGGACAGAGGGAAACTCTTCCACCACTTACCTTTCAGATCTGACATCCAAAGTACATCAGATCTCAAGAAAGCAAGTGTGATTCTTAAATGGTTACAGAAAAAATTTCCTTTCTCAATTTCTTAAGAAGGTTAATTGTGACATATTATACACAGCCTACAATTGTATAGTTCCTGAAATATCAATGAATCATTGGCTTAAACACTGAGTAGTCCATGAAGATAAGACTTTTTTATTTGAAACAATAGAAAAGCCAGAAAAGGACAAAGGAAAAATTAAGGTTGCCAACTCACAAGCCATATATAACCACAATTTATAGCGAAGTTTCTGCCTTTCCTATATGCTTTCTAAGTTTCCATATTTTTATCACAATGTGTACGTGTTAAATGCATGATCTTAGAGTTTACTTTTATTAAACACTAAAGTACATTAAATACATTTAGCATGCTTTTGCTGAACAATTCTCTCTTGACAGAGTTATAGCTTGCTCCCAATTTTTAAACATTCACCAATGAAATGATTCATAATCCATGTAAGTAAATCCTAGGGCTGGTGATCTGATTAATTCCTTAACAAGGATTCTCAGAAAGCAACTCTTGGGACAATGTTCATAGACTTTTTAAGGTTCCTAATAAAATCTGCCAAATTGCTTTAACTAAAAGTTATCCCAATCTACATTTCTACCAACAGAGTAATAGTAATAGTAATGAATAGCCCAGATTGGAAACTGCTTTTTTCTTCTTTCCAATAGCATCATTAAACTTTTGGTGAATGCCGTACCACTTATTTTCTATTTCTTGTTTTTGCATCCATTTTAGACCCACTGTCTGTCTCCTGTTATTTCCACTTAACATTATGTTCATTTCCACAGGATTATTAAGGGTTCTTTGAAAATGTAATTATCTCAATGAACACATATAGGCCACCAAATAAAATGTATTTCTTAAGGTAAGAAACAGTAAAAGGTTGAAAACTATTTTACATTGGTTGGCCTTTTCTATTTGTTCTGTTAATTGTCATCTTACACCCTTTGCCAATTTTCTCTCTAGGATTTTAGTGTTGTTCCTATTTATTCATGAATAAAATTAACCTTTTGTTGTATATGTTCCCCCAAGATTTTATCAGCACCTTGTTTTTAATGTCTTAGAAAGTTTGGGGCCTTCTGAAAATGTTAATTTTATGAGAGGCAATGGGTCATTTTCCTCTGCTGACATCTTGTGTATGTAGACTTCCCTAGTATCAGAGTCATGTATGACATGTGCTACGTTTTACTTTTTAGGATTGCAACTTTTTCATTCAGCCAGAATAAATTTTGCCTTTAAATCTAATCACAATTTTGGGGGTTATACTATGTAAATAAAGACTATAAAAGTATTTTTTACAAGTAATGACTCTAGAGTAAATTACATAATTAAGCCTCTTCCTTCATGGTGCACTAAGCCCTACATGTGTGTTAGGTTGTGTTTCTGGACCACTCTGCGCCATGCGTGGGTATATGACTCTGCACTGATAGCCACATGGTCTTAATTAGCATCATTTGGGAACATTTGATATCTCGAAATACAAATCTCTGCTATATATCATTTTCAAACTTTTCTTGGCAATTCCAGCCAGTTTATTGTTCAACTATCTCAGAATAATTTGAAACATTCCAAAAAAGAAGAAAGAAAGAAAACCCCAGCTGAGATATGGATTAGAACAGGGTGAAATGATGCCATGGAAAGAACTGACATCTTTATCACACTGAGAGAAGCTGGCAGCACATATCTCCATTTATTGAAGACATCTTTTATGTCAGTCAGTAAATTTTTTGTGATTTTCTTCATATGGATTCTGCAACATTTCTTGCTATGCTATTCCTGTATTATACATTTTTATTCCCAAGCACAATGCCCCATGCAATGAAGGTCTGAGGCTGTAGGCCTATATTTCAATGCCATATGATAAAAGGTATGCTTGCTTCTCCAGGACCGGAAGGAAAGGGCTCAATTTTTCCTGAATGAATGAATAAATGAATGAATGACAAATGGTGTCAGTGGAGAGCTGGATTGGGTAAGCCTACACAGCAGGTTCATGATGGTTCTCTTCTGCTCAATACTCTATGTTTTCAAAGATGGATTATTTAAAACAACTACTCAACCTCATCTGGAAATCCTACCATCCTGGCATACTCTCCCACCTCTTCTGATGCTCCACCCTATCCTGAGGGGTGTGCACAAGTGACTGGGGCATTTTGAGGGAACTTTAGCTTTGAACAGAAAGACATGGCCCCCTTTGGAACTGAGCCAAGAGTTATCTCCACATGAAAACCACCTCTGAGTTCCTAAACAACGACAAAGGAAACAGGGGACATCAAAAGGGAACCCTGAATAAATGAGAAGGTTGTTAGCAATCTTATTGAGAAATCATCCAGGTAGGATACAATTCGCCCATTTTAAAAATTCAATAGTTTTTAGTAAGAAGTATGCAACTGTCATAATGAATTTTAGAGTATATTGATCACTCCAAAAAGAAACCTATTATAAGTTTTTTTAATGGTAAAATACACAAACTTGTACCATCTTAGCCACTTTTCAGTCTGTATTTGATAGCTGTAGGTCTAATCACATTGCTGTACAATTAATGTCCAGAATTTCCTCATCTTGGGAAACCAAAACTTTGGATCCATTGTTTCCCCTCTCCCTATCTCCGACACCTGATATTCTCCTCTCTGTCTGACTTTTAAGGACTGCAAGCACCTCCCATACGTGCAATCACACAGTATTGTTATGTTTGCATGTGTGCAACTGGCTTTCACACATGTTCTCACATGTGTTAGAATTTCTTGCCTTTTTAAAGGCTGAATACATTATAAATATTTTTAAGGGGAAGGGAGCAGAAGGAGGAAGTGAGGCAGGTAAAGGGAGCAAAGAGGGAGACAAGAAGTCGGGAGTATCGTGCTAACACAGGCAGGAGATGGCGACGACCTGCCCAAGCAGGGATGGGGATATGGACAGTAGGTGCAGTCAGGACACCTTCTGCTTTAATAGAACACAATCAAAGGTATAGTGATAGTACTTGCTGGTGAATTTGATGAGGAAGTAGGGGAGGAAAACACTCAAAAATAACACAGTGGTAAACACAAAGGGAATCCTACAGGGGACAGATGCAGAAAGGGAGGGAGAAGCCAAGGGTCCAAGAACCCCTGGATGCTGCTTCTGCTTCTACACAGTTCCAAACAGAAGCATCTCACAACAATGAGCTCAGTGCCGCATGGGAAATGTCTATACTTTCCCTCTTAGAATGTGCTGACCAATTTGCCACCTCGCCTCACATCTGTAAGAAAACTTTATTCCCAGTTTCATTTTGAGGTATTTACATATGTTCACACAGGTAAAAACATGAAAGCCACAAAGCTGAACCTGATGACTTGTCTGAATTCTTGCCAGTAGGTACAAGAGCAACATGAAGAGTCCATTCTGCAGCAAAGTGAGTCACAAGGCAGGCTGCAGCACCCCACCATTCTAAGTCAAAGCTAACTGTAAAAAGCCACCATAAAAATGGGTGAAGGAAAGAGATGTTTTGTTTTTCAAGCAAGGCCTAACAGTCCACCACATGGCCCAAGAGGGTACAAGGTAGGGGTCAAAGTATGCACTATGGAATCAGATATTGACTCTACCACAAATAGCTCCATGGCCAAAGGCAAATTTTATCATCTGAGTCTCAATTTCCCTAACAAAATCAACACAATCAAGTGTAACACATGGGATTCACAGGAGCATTTCATGAAACTGAGGGAGGGAAGAGGAGACGGAGGAGGAGACAGAAAGGAAGGATGGACCTTGTGCACTCATGCGTGCACCCCACAGAAAGACCTAGGGTGTTTCAATGTTGAAGAAGGAATTGCGAGACCTGTCTTCTACTCCAGATCCTGTACCAACTAGTTAGGGGACAGTAAACAAGTTTACCTTCTTTCTCTGACCCTTAGCCAAAGTTGGCTCGTCCGAGTGCACTGGACTGTAAAGGCCCAACAGAGAAAGCTAAGAACCAACTCACCTCACACTGCAAATCTTAGAAGGCTGAAGAATACCACCTCCCAGGTTCCTCTGCGTGTGGAGGGTAAGGCAGCTAAAGCAAGGAAGCCTCACTGCAGTGCTCACTGAGCAGCATCACGCCCCGGGAGCCCTCTGCCACGCTGCATGGCTGGGCCACCTGCTCCTTCTCTACCACAGCAAAGCCCACAGGAACCACAGAGGGTCCCTTAACTGAGAATCCTCAGACAAAGGAGGAGGACTGGGGCACCTCATTTAAAACACATAGATTAAGCAAGGAAAGGAGGCTGCTGAGTGAACCCTGTAAGACACCCAGCCCTGTCATACACACCAACTCCCAGGAACACTGGCAGTTGCACCTTCACTCTCCCGATATGAGGTGGTCAGCAACTTCTCTGGAGTCTCAGCAGCCCAAGAGGACAGACCTGCAGATGCCAATACCAACGCTAAGCCAGCGGCCAGCCAGACTACTCTTTGGGACCACTCAGAGTTGAAAACCCACACCCAGTTCCCCAAAAGCTTTGCACCTGCCTTACACAGGGACCACCTCTATCCACATAATGGGACACTGGGGGAAATCTTTCACAAGGAGATAGATTCAGGGGAGGAAATAATTTTCTTAAACTTGTGGGAAACAGACTTGAAGAGGAAAGACTTTAACTATCATTAATATTATCAGAGAGGTAAAAGGATATTGTAACTATGAAACAAGAGTAGTATGTTATAATAAAAGAACATTTGGAGAGAAAGACAGAGACAAAGAGACACAGGAGAGAGAAATCTTGGAAAGTTAACTAAGTTAAATTTATGTATTTGTACATAGTCACAGAAAAAGGAAATAATAGAAGAGAGTTGGTTTATGAACTTGTGAAAAGCTTGAAATGTACAGGAGAAAGAAGAGATATACAGGAAGTAAAAGAGGGAAAAATGAGGGGAGAGAGAAGTAAGTTTTCCTGGCCCAAGAATGTAATTGTAGGGCAGAGTGTGTCCAGTTAGCTTTGGAGGAACGTTCCCTAAAGAGCAAAGCCAGGACCAGTAAGAATGGGTGTAACAGACTCCCATAAATGGAACCTGCTGATTATGTCACAGGTGAACGCCTGCCACTTACCACACAGAGCCTTCTCTTAAACAAGCTCTGGAACGTACCTGAGTACCATCTAACAAGCACAATGGCATCTTTGCCAGGTGCAATCAACTTACAGAACTCAAAACTGAATTTTAAATCTGAAACATATTATACTGACGTTATATGAATAAAAACAGTGTAGCAACTTGGCTCCCTGGAAGTTACATTTTATTTTTTTATACCTATATTTTACTCATTTTTATTTTTGTAATCCACTAGAGCTTTATTTTCCCCCAAAAGCCTACTGCTCCAAAAGCCAAACCCAGAAAACAATTAAGCTCATCTGCCATGGAAGAGAAAGTTAAACGTCTTAGGAAAATGATGTCTATTGACCCAGATCCTGTTGAGTGAGCCAGAGATTCCTTGGGTGCAAACGAGGCATTTACTACCATTATTCAGCCTCAGGAGGCTCCATTTGTTACGTGACTGTCAGGGCCACTAACAGTTCTTTAATAACCTGAAGAGCAAAGGAGTTTTCTAACATGACAACTGATCTTCACTCGCTTGGCTGAAAGTGGTTGAGCATTTGTCCCCATCCCTGTGACCCTAGATGGAAATAAGTGAGACGCTGGAAAATGCATGGCACTCATGTGTCTGACAAGGAAGCTGGCCAAGAGCAGCAGTAAGACCAGCAGGTCTCTGTAATTTCTTTACAATATTTTCTGCAATGTTCTCAGGCATTTTGCTACTGAGACATCAGAAATCACTGGGGTACAGGAATAGGGTTGCTACTGCTTTCCCTTAAGTCTCAAGGCCAAGCTAAGGAAACTGCTTCCTTCTCCAGCCTTTGTTTTATCAGCAATAAAACAAAGAACAAATCAAGGTTCTTCCCGGCTCCCAGAGTCTAGGATTCTAACTTTTCTCAAATCCAACTACTGAGCAAGATAAATCAAGGCAGCAGTTTTAGCCACTTGCTAGGTTTAAGCCACTGCTCACCACACGCAAGTGAGTAGGTTCATATTGGCTGGACAGCCCAGGAAGTGGATGGAGACGTGGTTAACGGCACAGCTTTGCCATCACACAGGAGCGCTGACCCCAGGTCCCCGTCACATGCAGCTCACAGCTGTGTCTCACGCGGCATGGGCCACAACGCCAATCCACTGAGCACAGGCCATTGATTCCTGGGTCATTCATTAGCAAAAGAGCACAGAGCCACCCGAGGGACAAAAGAAAATCCATAAGCAAGAGCCTTCAAACAAAGGAATATTTCTCTCTCTGAGTTAAGACACCGCTTTTAAAAGGACACTCACTTCAGGCCTTTGGGAACGAGAGGTTACCTATTCACAACAAAGCAGGCACAGAGCCCCGGGAGAGCCAGAAAGCATGCTCTGTGCATGAATGAAGGGCTCCGAGCTGCCCCCAAAGGCCACACCATATTTTATGAGGTAATTGCCTACATTCTCAAAACACAGGCCCATTCTACCTCCCAAACAAGCAAAAGCTGCTAGCAATGGACAAGGAGCATTCACTTACTGGTGACATTCCTGCAAATCCTGACCCAGTACTCCTGGGATTTCAGCTCATTCTAGACCTCAGTTTTTCCAGCTGCATAATGGCCCTCTGCACAAGTTCTCATAACTCTCCCAGTCAGTCATCCACTCCCTTCTTAAATGTGAGCTTGCATGCCCCTCACAGTCACCAGGAATAATGATCAGCCAGCTTTTTTTATAAAAGAAAGAGGAAAAGCGAAAAGGATTCAGGCTAAGAAATTTCTGACTTGGATAAAATGCCAGCCCTGAGCAAATGAGAGAAGATATAGAGAATAAATGGGAAGGTCAGAGAAAGGATGGGTTCAAATCCCTAATTTGCTATTTATTAGCCACAAGAGCTTGGCAAATTAGCTTTCCCAATTAGCAGGGAAACTACTATAGCAGAGCAAATAGTAATATCACCTAACTCATAGGTTTGGGCTCCGAATTAAATAAGGTAAGGCATGCATAACCCTCAAATGATTACTGTGCACGCAGTAGGTAGTCAGTAAATGTTAGATATGTTGTATCTGCACTCATACAAACAGAAGACTCCCACATACCTCACAATGGAGCTACACAGCTCTAGCACCAGTATCTTAGGTAAGAGCTGATCCACCATGAACATTCAAGGAAGAAAAATAGAGACGCATTTGCCAACAAGGAAAAACAAGGCTCAGAACTAATTACTACAGTTGGTCCTCTATGCCTTGTGCCCAGCAGAAAATGAGTTTGATGCTAGGCTACTTTTCTGGTCATAATTCATGATACAATCAAACCACTGGCATTTTTTTCATGTTTCACTAGAAAAAGCCTCCATGTCCAGGTCTCCATTATGTGACCATCTTAGTTACTTTTTCACTGTTGAAACAAACTACCTGACACCCACAATTTAAAGAAGAAAAGGTTGATTTTAGTTCACAGTTTATAACGATTTCAGTCCATAGTCAGATGGCTCCAAGACAAGATGACACGGCAGAGAAGAGCGAGCTCATGACATGGCAGGCAGGAAGCAGAGAGCC